>JAQFZH010003546.1:0-13643 GCA_034695485.1 Entomobrya nivalis | reverse complement strand
TTTAGTAGTTATTATTTTTATTCAGTTTTCGTCTTCTTTAACTGCAACGTCGCGTCGTTGGATTCATGTGCGCGTTTGTAGTACTAAGTTTATCTACTACAAGTTCCACTTTGATAAATTAATTTTTACTAAAGTTAGTATTAACGTAAACAGTTTGCCAACCCACACAAAACCTTTATTGAGGTAATTTATTAAACATTCGTTATATAAATCGTCAGCATTAAAATAATAGTTTGCTGCAATTTAATTTATATCCAATTATTTAAAATCTAAAAGCTTAGCCCTATATTTAATATTTTGTTATATCTACTAATTTATTTAAGCAAGTATTCAGCATAATTGCATTACAGAAATGCGCAAACATCATCTTGTAAACTATTAAAAATATTGACAAAGTTAAACATTGAAATTATAAAAACTTTTACAATTCTTTATTTTAAGTCTACAGGAACAGATTGTGCAGCCGTTTAGACACACCTTATCGATTTTGTGATTTTGATAAAAACTAAACTCTGACTATAAGACGTTTTTATTTCACCAAAATTCCAAATTGCTTGCATTTTCCACACTGGACTTTTTCCGAGATTCTATTGAAATGATGAAGTATGTTATCATGACTCCAATCATCTGTAACGGACAATATTCAAAGTTAATAATACAATTATGTACTGCATAATCTAAAATTGCATTACAGTTTATTCTTCACACAATGCGTACATTTGCTAGTAAACCAAAAGTTAGCTTAGTTTTTCCACAAGAAATACTAATTCTTTTATGATCCAGTTCATACAGTACACCAGACAACTCTTTTTCCGGAATCCATTCTTCACTCCCTCTTTTTACAACATTTAAACTGCTTAATGTTTCTTGAAAGGAGTCCATCTGAAATTTAAAATACATATTGTGAAATAAAATTACTTTTACCAATTTATTTATGCACTTTAATATTATGTCTATGACTACCTTATAAGATACGTCTGCACCCAAATATGAAAAACAGCAAGCATTCGCAAAGTAAACTACTATTCTTAATTTTCTCACTTGATCTGGAGATGCAAATAAAGCATCCATGTTAAACGCATAGAAAACGAAATTGTGTACAGTGCGTACCAGCACATTAGGCCAAATAATTTCGTTGACTAAATCCGTCAACTGTCTTAATACTAAGTAAGGCTCTTTTATCAAGTTCCATTCAAATTTGGATTCATTTCTCTTGTTTCCCACGTACAAGTCTACCTGTTTGACAAACGAGTCCACACAAACCCAAAGAGGTAGAATCATAGCAATGATAATCAATTCTTCAAGACTTCCCGCCACATGTCTTAGGTAATAAGCGATTGTGCTTGTATACCTGCTACACAGTGTACATTTAAATATGTTTTGGTGTTCAAATGATGATGACCTGATTGCCATTTCAAGGGATGTACTCATTGTAAAAACCCAAAAGCATAATGGGAGTGCATAAAGGATTACTTTATACAGTTTGTTAAACTTATTGGCTTCAAGGACAACCTTAAATTGGTTTGTAGTAATAAAAAGCTGGTAGAAACTGCCAAATTTCCAAACACTTCTCCAAAATGTGACGTTCAACAATACGTTGTTATAAGCGTTAAACATCCGGAAAAAGTCGGGAGTGGTCCAAGATACAATTCCTGTTGATATGTCACCTTGCCTTGTTATACATATGTAAATTCGAAATGCAACACTGATGGTCATTATCAGGACAGTGGAGATCTCAATAAAACATTTATATTTACACTTAAAATATTAAAATATTGGAGTTTTGTCATAAAAAATGATAAATCTGGTATCAAATTTAAACTTACTTTTGCTAAAATATGAGAACTAATAATCCACGAATTTGTTTTAGGATCGTGTGTAATTCTGAAAGGTATTACTCCGTGGTAGTAGCCAATATTTATAAAATATTTTATTATGGCAAATGGGAATACTTTAATGGTTTCCATCTTTTTTATGGGAGAATCAGGGATTGAAGGTAAACTTAGTTTGCTGAATAATTTGTTTTTATCAATATACATGATCGAACTGTTTTCAATAATATTTCTACCATAACGCTTAACTAAATTTGAAACGTTTTTAGTGTGCTTCAGGTTCATAAAATTGTGTTTGGATTTGGGCCAAGTCGTGAATTTTTTTTATATTGATGCAAAGTGTTTTAAAAAGATAAAGTATTAGCAATCAATACGATCAAGTATTTTATGCCAAGAAATAAAATTATACTTGGGTGTTGCAGTAAAATGTAAAATGGATCTTAATGTAACAAATGTAAAATTTGTCAATAAATTTGGAAAGCAATTCACAAGACACAATTATATTACATTGGCCAATTTGGTGGGTAACAAGAAATTGAGTTTTTGAAAGCCCAAAGCCTAGATTGGAATACGCCTAAAGTTGACATCATCAAAAGAATTTGTTCCAATTGGTAAAGGTGTGGCCAAAATTTAAATTATTTAGCAAATTTGATTGTTTTTTTAATAGTCTATAAATTAGACTGTAAATTTTGAGTCATTCTTAAATTTTAAACAAGCATTTAATTGTAAGGAGCCAAAATATATTTCAATATAAAAATGGAATATTTTGAAACTGCAAAGCGTTCTAAAATGTTTAGGCTTTTTGCACCAACTCCAAACGTGTTGCATACTGGTTTACCTAAAATAATGAAAACACAAAGTACTTATTTTGATTTTGGCAACCTAAGGAATTTCCTTGCAATTGGCTTTTACCATGGTGTCGTACCATTTTTGATAACACGTGATAGCAAATCACAACGACTAATAATAAAGTCTCACATTCTTAATAAGGTAAGCTAATATTAAATATCCGGAATCGTTTAAAAATATATGAAATTTCTAAACTACTTTGCTTATTTAACTAGATAATCTGCTTTATCATAATGTTTATTAATATTGGGCTTCGGATTTCTGAGTGCACACAAATACTTAATAGGACATCAACCAGCAATAAAACCTGGACAGCGTCAGAATTTTTCATGGTGTTTCATTATTATCTTAATATTTTGTATCATTGTACAATTTGGCGAAGCGTTTGGAAACGGAAAGTATTCTTCAAAATGTATATACACATTGACCAGTATGATATTTTCCAATATAAATTTCAAAAGGGTTCCCAAAATGTACTACCTATCTGTGTCTGGATATTGATAAACTCAGCAGCTTTAATTAGGGCTGTTTGCTCTTCAAGTGAAGGAAATGTTTTCGCGAGTTTGTCCACAAATCCTATTTTAATTGCTGTTACCTTTCGAGTTTTTTGTTACGTGCGACATCTTGTTGGATTTTTTGAAGAGGTTTTTCTGTTGGTTATGGTAGTACCAGTGTGGTTCTCTATTAAAAGTTTCTTGAAGCAGATCAAACGATGCAAGTATACTTGGGAAATAACTAAACATCATTACTTCGCCATAAGAGAATTAGTTGATTTAATAAACGACATAATCTGGCCTAATGTGTTTATTCACACTGTGGAAAACTTTGTTTATTACTCATTTAACTTTGACTTGTTTATGACTTCAAATGATGTGGCCCAGAAAATGCAGTTTTTCCTTTACTTCACCAATGGATGCGTTTTTTACTACTTGGCAGCAGATCTGTGCTATAAAGTGAGCACTGTCTTTTAGTTAAGCAAAACATACTCAAATGATGCATTTTAACTATTGGGTGAATTTTGTAAATGTTTTTTTTTAAATTAGATGAGTGCTTGTCAATCCGAGCTATGTAGTCAAAAAATTAAATCCAGAGAGAAAGCTGGCAGTATTCCATATGATGAATTGTCTATAATTCTTATGGAGCTGCAGAATAACCGAGTGAGCATATCTTGTGGAAAATTTAATCTGACATTTGGAATGATTGCTGGTGTAAGTAAACTATTTGAACAATATTTTTGGGATTATTTTTTGTTGACAAATTGCTAGAGGTAAGATTTTTTTAAAATATTTATTTATAGACATGTGGAGTTATGATGACGAACTTTATTATATGCGTTCAATCACGAAATGAGTCACAAGGGGCTTCAAGGAATAATATTTGGTAGGGTTGGCTTTAAATTTAAATATGTATATTGTAGAAAATAGCGCGGATACAAGCTTTATTTCTAATATAGCGTGGGAATAAAAATGTAAGTAATTTTTTAAGCGAATTGGATTATATTTAAATAATTGAATGCATTAGCAGGACACATTATGTTTATCAATATTATATTTTCTTTTGAAACTTGTCAAATAATGTTTTTTTCTGAAATTTGTTTACCTAGTTAAACCCATTAAAGTATGAATGTATTTACGAATAAAAATAGACAAGTTTGAAATCGATTTAATAAAGGATTGCCGCAATTTTTGAATTCTTGGTAGCAAGTCGTGTTTTACGGAAATATGTTATCGGATTATAGCTGTTTTTAATAAAGTTTTAGACAAACTCAAACTATAGAAGTTAGATCTCTAAACTAAAATTAAATCCAAATTAAATCTCAAAACAAACATGCCACGAGTATCTAAGAAATGTCAAATATTTAACATTTAATAAACTTTATGAATATTTCAGCGATTTTGATAGATATTCAATGTACGAAGTATATACAAAGGTTTGTGTAAAGTATAAAAAGACTTGCTAAATAAATTTAAATATCTATGTCTACCATGTGATTTTACATGTACTAATTTATTCATTTGCTCACCGTGTGTCTACGACAAGTAGACATGTTAAATATACGTTTGATGATATTTCCATCAGAATGTTTCATGGCTTACTATTTACTTATAACGCTATTTTGTAAAAAAAATCCGGCGTGTTCGGAATATATAGATTTGGGCGTATCTAGAATTAGAAAGATAAATTTAAATGTATTCAAACCTCTTAGTAATTTTGGCCAACATGTAACATATTGTTGCCAAGAAGCTGGTATGCGAGTAGACTTTACTTCGAGCTAATCCAAATAAATTATGTTAGATGGGAGTTCCCAGTAATTCTTCAAGTTAAATCGTGTCATAAGCAGACCAAAAGCTTGTCGAAAATAAAACAATGGATTAAATTACTATTTTCCACGTGTCGTTATTTTTTAATTATAAAAGTCTGCCACGCAAGAAGTTTTACCTTTTACATGTTAAATCTGAACTCTCAACTATAAAATTAAAACTAATATAAAACGTGGAGCAATTATGTGTCCTAACGATTTATATGTTGGGAAATAAATTATACAAACCTTACCTACTTTGTCGTATTTTGGTTTTACAGCCGTCTACAACTCATTGAAAAATCTTCTGCGTCAAATTGTATTTAAAATGCTTCTGTCTCAAAATTTCTTCGAAATAATACTGGATGCAAATTCAATGTCTCCAAAAATTGCTGGTCAGCTATTTGCTTGTAATGCCCGAAAAACCAAAATTGAAATATTGAAATGTCCATGGGCTAAAAAGGGAATCAAAGTTCGGTTAAACTTGATTCTCTTTGTTGCAGCACTTCAACTTGTTCGAATTTTGGATACAAAATATCAAAGTTCTTCATGTGGGAATGATGATACGACCATGGATACTAATTTGAGTATCCTGATGATTTCCATGCTGCTACTAAGCGCCGAGAGGTACAAAATCCGTGTAACCTACCCAGAAGACTACGTGGCCTTTCTCAATGGAGTAATTGACATGGAAACAAAATATGCAAAAAGTATGTAAATATCCAAAAAAAACTCAATATTCAGTTCAACTTATAAACTTATTAAATTTGTGTAATTAAATGAATTATTACAGATTTGGAATTTTCAAAAACTAAAAGCTTGCTTGTTGCAAAATATTTCTTGCTATTGACTCGATTCGCTTGTAAATGGATATTCTCCTTTTGTACGTCAATGGCATGTGCATTTTATCCATCAATGCCATTCAACACCGCATGGCTACTTGAGCGGATCATTCAATATTACCAACTTACAAGTGTTTATGCAAACTTACTTCATTTCGCATTTACTTTCGGGTTTAACTATTGTATTTGGGGAATTATTGGTGTTCACGGAATCGGTCTGGCAGCAGATACTCTTGTTGGTTTTCTATCGCTTATTTTCTGCCAAGACATAGCTTACAGGTATAATATGCAATTATAATAATTTAATACACTTAAATTATTTAGGTGAAAATATTTTTAAATATGCCCATGTTTTTTTACAGAAAACTTGTGATTGAATTTGGAAAGTGCCAAAATTTAAAGGAGGCCAACTCGAATAGTATATCATCTAATTTAATTATACTTCGCGAGGTCCACTTGTTAGTCGAAACATATAACGACGCAATGCGTACCGTCCTATTTCTATTCCTATTAACTTCTGGAATTGCTCATGTTTTATGTACGGTTGCACTGATTCGACAAACAATTTATGGCACTACCCCATTTTTTGTTTATATCTTCTTCGTAGTCATAATCGTTGAATCATTTCTGGTGAACGTAGTCGTTTATGGATGTGCTGGTAACTACAATAAACGATGTGATACGTCTTTAAGACGACTAAAGCAGCAAATAAGAAGCAGACAAGCTTTCTTATGCAATAGAAAGGAGTACCGGTACAGGGAAAGGTTTCTAAACTCTTGTCAAGTTGGCAAAGTTAAGTTTGGCTTGTCAAACTTTATTGAAAAGACGACTCCACCAATTTTTCAACTCTTTTGTGTCAATAGAATCATTGACATTTTGCTAGTTCGATAAATAAAGATAATACATTGCACTCATTAGTATTACGATTAAGAAATATTGTAGATATTTATTAGAAGTTTATTCAAAATAATAACCTTAAAACATTTGTTTTGAAATTTATTAAAATAATATGATTGACAATTATTAAACGACAGAATTGCTTGTCTTAATTTTTTTACGCATTCCAGAATTTTAGACAACTTGGAAGACCGCCTCAGCACACAATTCTAATCCCTTATCATGACTGCCCCGATTAACAAGGTATTGCGCTCTGATAGTGCGTCCCTTATACTCTTGGGTCATAGCTGGGTCAAAACGAATGTCATATTCCTTTCCAGCTTCAATCCCCATTTCATACCAGATTGGAGGTGTTCTAAATATTTCCTGTCCAGTTTTAGCATCACTTAGAGTACCCACTGCTGTTAAACCTTTGAAAGTTTCCCGAGCCACGAAAGAAATTTCTCCGCCGTACACTGGTCCAGCAGGAATTGCGCAGATAACAGAAGGATTAACAGGGTTACTATGGATACAAGCCTCAGAACGAAATGCCAAAAGTGTTCCAGTTCCACCTTTAAAAAATATAACAAAATTAAAAATATATTCATATTTATGGAAATTTAAAAATATATTTTAGTTTGAAATATTTTTACCGCATTGTTGAGATCCGGGATATATACCCAGAAAAGGAAACAAGGGAGAGTGACTTCTAGGAGTGATTGAAATTGGTCCCTGGATAACCACAGGTAGTGGGGCGGTGGCAGGTTGAGGAGCAGGATTCATAGGAAAACCTGGAAGAGCTAGTGGAGCTCCATTCTCAGCCTTTCCAATAGACACCACCCCCAAAATTAACAAGGCAGTAAGAGAAATAGATCCCATGGTAAAATAATTGTGTGTTCAAATTGAGCTCACAAGTTTACGAATGATTTTTCATCGTGTAAAATTTCCTCTTTTATACTCGAATTCAGGTAATAATGCCAATAGGAATAACGTCATTTAACGTAAAAAGTTTTATCGTATTTTTAATTATTTTTACACTAGAAAATATTCAGACGATAAGAAATTATTTACTTCACAAATTTCACTACCTTATTGTTTTACTAGAATGTCATAAGCGGTGTATATGGTATGCCAACTGCATGTTGCTCGTTATCTTAGATTTTGTTAAAGATAATTAACTTGTTGTAATCTTTGGTTTTGGTTTAAGCATAGCCTTAGTTACTGCGCGTGTTAGTCGTATAATTTATTACAAGATAAAATGAAAACATTGCTATGGTATGTTAATCAACGAATACCTAACAACCTTTGTCTATTCCGTTTTTTGTTGTTTTTTATTGCACTGCATTGTCATTGTTCTAGTAGTATTCCTTGTGACCTTAACGTAAAATAGATAAAGTTTTTACTAATGTTTACAACGTCAACAGATTGTTTGTACGATGTGAGTAGTAGTAAATCTTGGCGTAGTTTTTTATAGTGTGTATTAAACATAGGAATTTTATCAAATTGATACTGAATTATGAGTATACAATTTGCTAAGATGGGGTTTTAGTTTGGTACTGTGGAAACGTAAAATGGTTTTTAGAATTTCGATGGAATCATATTTCTGCCCAAAATATGTACCCGCAATATTTATGACTGAAGATATCAAAGTAATTTGGTTGGCCCGTAAGTTGTCTTAGCTTGATATTTAGAGCATAGTAATATAGATATAATGATGCACAAAATTAATAAACTATGTTGCCTTCAGATTCCAAAAATGGTTGGTTCATATTTTAGATGGATGATTTATTACAATCTTTAAAAAATAATAAAGATTTTTTAAATAAAAAATTCTTAGAATTATTGATATTAGAAGTTAAGGAACATAAATTGAACAGCAGTGTTGATGAATATTTCTCCATAACTGGAAATTTGACTTGGTGTTTTTATTCCTCTTTTATTTGAACATTTTGGTTTTAAACCGACTGTTTTTGAAACAACTATTATACCTAATTTGTTGGTTCGTTTCAATTAAATTTTAGTAAAATGAAAGGCACAACCATGACTTACCAACTTAATATTTCCAAACGAATAACAAATGATGACGCAGTAGTTTTGGGTAATATGCTTATATAAATTTGATGTATAAATCTTTTTTGTATTTTGTTTATGTAATGCAGCAAAAAATTAGTAAAATTATACGGTATTTTTTAAAATGATGTTTACTTGTTTATTATCAGAAAACATAATGTCATAGATCAATCAATATTTAAACAACTTGATAAAACGACTCTGCACAAAGCTCCAAGTCCATATCACCAGTAGCCCTGTATACCAAAAACTGTGCCTTGATCACTCGACCACGATACATTGGGGATACAGCATTGTTGGAACAAATCTCGTATTGTTTTCCAGCTTCCACGGTAATATCTGTTAAAGTTGGAGGACTTCTAAATACTTCGTTTCCATTTTGAGCATCAACCAAAACCGTTATGATGCGAACACCCTTGAAAGTTTCCTGAGCAGTGAAAACCATTTCTCCAGAATATGTTGGCCCCGCAGGCACAGAACAAAGATTAGTTGGGTTTAATGGGTTGCTATGAATACAGGCTTCGTAACGCCATGTGTCAAACTTTCCGGATCCACCTGAATAAAAAAATACACACGAATCGTAATAATAAAAAACTACAGTAAATCAAAAATAATTTTTCTGCTTTAAAATATATTGACTTAAATATTACCACATTGTTTTGATCCAGGAATGAGACCCAAGAAAGGAAACAAGGGTGTGTGCTCCCTAGGGACAATTTTGACTGGTTCTGCGAGCAAAACTACTGGTGCAGGTTCATTTGGACCTATTGGGCGACTTGGTGCTAGAATAAATGGTCGTTGGACGTTATTTCAATTTCCCAACGAAACCATCGCTAGCGTAAAAAAGGAAACTAACGTTAGAGTTGTCATGGTTTATTATTTATTTTTACAAAAAAATCAAAATCGTCCTAAATCGAGGATACCAGAGTAAGTTGTGATCTTGTTCATAACTGAACTGGCTTATTTTATAGTTCAGAATTTATTGCTATAATCTTCTGGTATTTACACACGTCATAAATAAATATAGTACATTGTAAAATAATCTTTTGTAAAAAAATTGTGTACGAAAGCCGATGTTGATATAAAGACTATTTTTATTTACGACTGCAATATTTTTACTACGAAACTTATCGGCAAAAAATGTAACAAGTACTATTGTTGCAATTGGATAAATAATAAAATATTGATTTATTTCTCTATTGTTTATTTATCGGATCGTGTTGTTGGATATTTATCATTTATTATGAAGTATTTGTCTTGTAGAAATTTTCCGTCTCTTTTTTCCAATATAGATTACACGTGTTGGCAAACAATCAATAATTTTTCAGATCAATTAAATTATAATTGTTTCACCGTCATACTTACTTACTATACTTAGGTAAGGAATTTGGCTGTGACGTAGAACGAATTGTTAGTTCTTTAGCTACGTTAGGTAGTAAATTAGTCATATGTGTATTTATTGTAAATATGTTCCATATACCCTCTGATAACGACGGTCGTTACAAAACTTGTATATTAAATTCGGAAGGAAAGATTGCTAAGGAATGCTACTGTTGTGAGATCATACGTAATTTTATATTGTACTTTGTATTTAATCTTTATTACAAAAAATCTGTCAATCTTCAGTAATAACCGATACGATAGCAGATACAATTTTCTAGACCAAAAATCGGTAAATTACAATGATACATTAAGACAATTATAATTTCAACAGTTTAATAAATATTTGAATAATGGTTAAGATAATCAATATGTAATTTTAAATAATTAATATTTCGCAAGTTTTTCTGCAATTGTAATTGAACTTTATTATTTGCACATAATTTCAGGGCCTGGCAGAATCAGTGCAAAATATTTTGCGTACTCAATTCTTGAAATCAAACGTATTTAACTTTTTACAAATGAATATTTTCTTCTTTACCATATACCACCGGATTTCCTTTACTAAAATTTGAATTAGTTTAATTCGGTTCGATACAAGCCAAGTTGCATTTTGAAACATTGCAATCACAAAATATGCTATTTTAGGTTTTAAAATTTCCATAAACAAAATCGTTACAGGAATTACAAGAACTACAACTGGTAAAAGAAATATCATCTTAATATTGCTTTCATGCAAACTAATCCTATGCACTTGTCTTTCTTGTCGCGATTCTGTCACCGTGTTATTCCATTTGCCACAAAACTCTACCCAATTCAACCATAAATTATTTAATCCAGATTGGTATATCATCAATATTTTACTTATATGTTTATCCTTAAAATTCTAAGGCATATTGTAAAACACATACGTTTTGCAGGAACTCATCAGAGGCTCTTTGCTTAAGCTAACATGATTGGGATCCTGAGTCGTACCTTTTTTTCATCCCACAGGTGCTTTCTGAAGTTCTGTTTTAATTTAAATTGCATATCAAAGGCGTCACCATAATCGGCAAGACAACCGTTTTACCATTTTATGTGAACCTTCAAATTTTAAAAGTTTAAAAGTTAATTAGTAGGATAATAAACGTCGTTTAGTAAAAGTTTAAGTGCCTTTCGAAAATGAAGTGTGAGGATGGTAATTTTAAATGAATAAAACATTTCATCCAAAAATACTTGTAATTTTTTGTCCCTAAATACTACCTCCAAAAATGGAGAAAGGGTCTCATTGGTTAATCTGACATCAGGAGACTTCGGAATTTTAAACTTTCGTGTTCTAAATTCAGCAAAAAATGTAAAGTTTCGTTGAATAACTTGGTCAAATGTTTCGAAATGTTTTTCAGGTACGGGCGAAATTAACTTGTCAATATTAACTCGATAATAATTGCTGAGAACAATTCCAACAAACCACCATATTGTGTAAAGTAGGCGCTTTTAAACTTTTCTCAAGAAAAACAAAAATGCTGAACATAGCTTGCCAAATAAACTCCGATAAATTACAGGCTTTACTTTTTTCCATCATCCAAATTACTATAAAACCTGAGAATGCTACAAAGAGTACCAACGCTATCCACACTTGTGTATCGAAACATGCCACAAAACCACTGAAAGACAACAACCCCTCTTTCCCTAAGCCAGAAACACATGTTACGTAATAAATCCCTTTGTCCGGACGGCGAAAACCTTCGTAAGCGTAAATTGAAGTTATTATTTGAAATGTTGGAATTGCTGCTACGTAAGTGGCTTATAGTGATTCCATGTCGTTCCCAGTAACAAACGTACAGTTTGGACACAATTGGGATAAGAATATGACGTCAACGGAGTATTCTGGTCGCCAGTCGGTCAGATACATTGATCTTGTTGAAAGTCATTTAGTTATTAGTACTTCATAATTATCTTGATCATTACCGGCTGTAGAGCCTAAAATTATCCAGGAATTAGATATCATTCTTAAATGGTCATTTTGTGTTTGTATTGCTTCAAGTGTGGTTTGATTCACGGTTTCATGGTTGTAACCAAAATGTTACAACCATGTTTATCCAGCGGGTATATAAAGTCTTCCTTATTTCCAAGCTGTTTAAATACATCTGTAAGGAATAAAGTGTATATAACTCCATCACAGTTTAACCCGGCATGTTTATATCCAACTGGTTGATAAATGTATTTCATTAGGAATCGTGCGGTTGGAAAATATTCAGGAATACTTATGTCGTACCTTTGTGAAACTTATGCGATTATTATAATAAACGAACATTTGGAAAGATGAGCAAACGGCTCAGCGAGATTGACGGTATAGTCCTCTGCAATATTTTAAAGTGTATTTACGTTTTCTAATTTAAATAATAAAATGAATAGTATGAGAATCATTTTTTGGTAGCAAATAAAAAAATGTTTGAATTGATTTTTTAGTGTTATACAAAACGTGAAAGTGGAGCAGTGTTTTAAAAACTATGCGCTCCTTCGAATAGAACATACATAACAAAATATATATGTTAGACCAAGTGTTAGACCAAGAAAAATTTACACGCTTACTATTTTTCGTTTGTTATAAATATCTATCTTTCTTGTTTTTCTTTCTGAAAGAAGAGAGATTTGCGGCATAAGTGAAGGAAATACAAAAGGAAATATGATTTATTTAACGCTTTTTAGACATATGTGTGTATTGTTCACATTGTTTCAATATGTAAATTGTCATTTACAATTTTTAGATGTTCTTTTAAAAGCTTTACTATTTACAATAATACATCTATGTATGTATGTTTATTTTAGGATCCACCTTAACTGTAAAAAAAATTCTAACATATTTATAGAAAAAGTCAATATATTGAACACAATGTCTCTTTACCCGTTTTTGACTAATATTGTTCGACAATATATTACTTTATGTTTAGGCTATAGACCACTTTATAAAACTGAAAATTTGATTTGCACAAAAAATAGAAAATACGATAGATATGCCTCGAACGTTGATTTTTTGTTAGTGTTCCCAGGCATTTAATTTTTTTTGGTTGCGGGTCCCTTCAAATGCTGAACCTTCTGCTAGTACGGTAGAGTATACCATTTTTACACACGTGGAAACTCATTTTATAGTTTTATTTTACATAAGACAACGAACCACACAACGTTCGAATACATATCAAAAATCAATGAACTAAAATATTTATTGTTGCTACGATTTAAAGAAGCTATTGTACTAAAAAAGCAGTTCCTTCATACAACTGAATTAGTTAGTAGTGTCTTTTTTACAGCTTCAACAACAAATAATTCTTCTTTTTTCAATATGGCTAATCAATCTGCTATCACTCCTTTGCTTTTAAAAGCTTTCAAAATGTATCAATTGAGCTTTGGCCTAGTTCCACCTATTTCTGGAGATTTGCAGATAAAATCCAGCCAAGTTGTCCAACTAACCTACCATAGAATGAACTTTAAAGCCAGAAACACTTATTGGGGGCTTTT
>JAQFZH010003545.1:0-13645 GCA_034695485.1 Entomobrya nivalis | reverse complement strand
TGTCGCTGCGCTCCATCTCGCGGCGCTCCGGCTTCCCTCGCTTCGCTCGTCGCCTGTGCTCGCGCCGCTTCGATATTCTTAAGCCGATATCCATAGATTGCTTTACCGATCTTAATGCACATGCGTCAAAATCGCTATACACCGTTCTTCATGTGCATGTGTCAACATTGCTATACTGTCCTTCATTAGTCAACATTAATATACCGTTCTTCATGTGTCAACATTGCTATACCGTCCTTCATCTGTCAACGTGTTAATTCCATAATAAATTCGTAAATTGTGACAAGTGCGGCATGTTGATCGACGCGGTTTTATGTTGTACGGCTTTCTGAAATTGCTATTTGAAATGCGAAATTCTGGAAATCGGTATTATGATGCCGGCAATTTGATTGACGGCAAACTGTAATTCGGTGTTATGATTTGCGGCATTGTAATAGTTCGGCATTTCGTTTTGCGGCAGCCTGTCCGGATACGTTTTAAGTATAACGAGATATAAGATGAAGCTTAGATATAGGGCATTTTTTAATGTTTTCATACTTTCATTTGTTTTTTTTTTGGAATATTAATGCCTACAAATGTACAATAATATTGGATATTTTTAGAATCATATATAGCAAAAAGGCTTCAACCTTTTCTAAAAATTATATGTTTGAATGTTTTCAGGTTTCTGAAAACTTAAAACGTGCAGTAAAATATTCTTATTAATTATGCCCATACATTAGAAATAGCTAAAAAGCGAAGGTGAAATAGAACTAGGAGAAGAAAATTGTATATTTTCTTGTCCTAGTCCTTCCTTCCCTGTTTAAGCCAGTAAAACCTTTTGTCTTCTTCCACTGTCCAAGACAAACACTCAAACTAAAAAGTCTTGTCGTGCTCTCATTCCGCAAACCAAGCACGGCATAGTTACAAGAACAGCTGAATAAATAGGTACGGCACACTTGTCAACATAATACATGTGTCTGTTCATGTAACTTGTCTACACGCTTACGCGTGCTACAAATATGCACACCTGATAAATTTCATTACGAAAAGTGAACTGCTAACATATTAACGAAGCATATAACCTCTGCTTCATATAAATACACATAGCAACGAATAGATCGTTAATATAGGCTGACCATAAACTACATAAAATCGGGTCGAGGCTTATGCGATGGACAATAAAGCGTTAAATTCGAATAACATCGTAAAGTAACATATGTTTGCAGTATTTTTAGAAACCTCTGAATTAAGAGCGATTTAAGGTATACAATTTTGAAGTTTCTAGTCGGGTTTAAAAGATTTACTCATCACATGACATGACATGAATAAACAATTAGTTACGCGGATTCGTTGTATCATCATTTTACAGTTGATGTACAGGTACTTACACAGTTTTACATTTAAATACATATATTACTGAATATACGATTGCAGAATTATCCGATAAATAAATTTTCGGATGCTAACTTCAATTTTCATACTTAATAAATTTCCGAATTACATTTTCAGATGCTCACCATTAAATTTTAATGTATCCTCGGATGTAAGGCTTCTAGATGTTAGCCCCAGCATTTTTTATGAATGTATCATATCCAGACGTTATGAACATATAACAAATTTACCTTTACGCTACCAAAGTAATTACAAGAGAAGTTGTGCAAGTACCCGACGCTTAACACGTGGAAAGCTGGCCGTCTGGAAGTATAACAGGTTAAGAAAGCATCAATGCGATACAAATATTTTATATCATAGCCACACGTGGGTTAGCTTAGATAATAAAAGGGCTCAAAAGCCTAAAATTTTAATTTCACTTAACCATATTAACTGTTATATGTGACAGTGCATCGAATGTGTAATAACTGAAGTTTGTAGCTTACATAGTAAGCATAAACTTGTATTGAAACAGACGGCACGTTTGTTCCAGTTTAAAATAGCCAACCAGAAAGGTACATACTCACGAAAGATGCAGGGCAAGATTTGAGTTCCATTGTTTTGGAAACGATTCCTAGATCCAAAAAACTTGACATTAAGAAAATAGTGAAAACAGGGCTCAATACAATTTTCAAGTTAATAAATGAAAACAAACTTAAAAAGAAACAAGAATCAGATTAATCGCTAAACAAAAATTAAATAAACCGCGTTTTTGTAAACCCTCATTAATCGGTATGTTATACTTTAAAAATCCCGTTTTTATTTTGCAGATTTTTCTGTGCACTTATATTTCCTTTAACTGGGCCCAAAGAGTCACGAAAATAACTGAACTAGGTCGATTTGGATCTAACATATCGAAACTTTACAAAGCTCAACATGTAAGCTTGAAAACATACAAAACTCTCTTTTCAACATGCCTTCTGCATGTAATCAACTTCAGAAACGTTGATTTCGAATCTAGTAACAATGTCCTTACACCGATGGTGATATCAAGATACCTTGTAGTTCAAGTTGAGTACAAACTTGAGTACAAAAAACACGTAGAATATGAAACTCAAGTAAGTATTTTTCCGGCCGAAGAGTATCCAAAAAACGACTCATATCATATTCCACATTGCTACCACATCAATCATGAACAACGTTGCATGGATTTTCCATTTTGGGATAAAACGAGTTTTATGAAACCATGGCAATGTGAAGCACATATATACTTGGATCCCCCAAGTATCCTAGAAGACTTCACTTATTTTGAACGAGATAAAAGGATGCAGAACCTTAATCTTTTTATTATTCCAAGTTCGTTCAAACAATTTATGTACCATGAACCCGTGAAACTTCCTAAAGTAAACATGATCGAATTCCATCCAAACTATTCGCAAATAGTACAGCTTTTGCCAGTATCGCGACCGCAATTTGATGTTCTTGTTCTTGATAAAAATCCACAATTTAAACACACGTTTACTGCAATGGCAAACTCACTAACAGTTTTTCGGGACGGGAATGCTAATGCCCTTTACGCTTTTACGACGACCAATCGTCAAATGTTAATTCGTTTTCACAAACAGCTTGAATATATTTGGGCTTGTCGTGACTGCACTGACTTTGGCGTTTTTGGATTTGTTTTCTTAGGCAAGCTATCCTCATATGATTTTCTATCAAACGAAATTGCAAAAGGGAATAAAATGCATTACAAGAAAATACTTTGGGCAACTATGATGTACCCAACGTTCACTGACGCCCTTCAGCACATTGAAGGAAAGAACGAGTACGAAATGTTCCTGAATTTTGCATTAAGATCTGGAAAATTCGATGTCGACTATATGAGAAAAACTGCTGAAATGGGTTTACTATCATATGCCTTATCCAACTTTTCTCACAGCAGATATGTTAATATGTTTGGATATATATTCCCAAATAAAACTGCCGTTGTTAAAAATGGGGCACTATATCCAGCGTTTTATTTAAATCCGGCTGGAAGTTTCGACCCATTTCCGTTCCGTTTTCATCCAACTCATTTAAAATTTGTTAGTTGTGGAAATCCATCAGTGACTGGGCTCGGTGAGGCTTTTATTGAATTGGTCTCCGTTTTCGATTTGTATATTTGGATAGGCGTGGCTTTGACCACGGTAATAGTGAGCTATTTAGCAAAACATATGATAAACTTTTATGAATCTCGAATATTCACAACTCCACAAAGTGCAATTGGACCAGCTCATAGGTTACCATGGCTTGACGTAATGAAAATGTGGGTTGAACAGGGAGATCCCATAAATACTTACCTTATTGATGCATCTTGGTCAAATCGTATACTACTTGGCGTGGTTCTCCTTTGTTCAATTGTGCTGAGTAATCTGTTTCGTAACGAAAATATTACGACGATAACTTTACCTCGGGAGGAAATACCGTTCGATACTTTCGAAAGCTTGCAATCAAACCACTTCAAAATATACACACGTGCAACATATGGTTATGCCGCTAATCTTCATGAGTTTGATTGGCTTGGAATCAATTCCTTGCTTTCTGGCTTCATTAATATTGTAAGACCAAAGGGAAATTATTCGCAACATTTTATCTCAAACCTTTTTAAAAGTGAATTATACATTTATACAATTCCATCGTCTTTTAATTGGCGGGAGTTATTATTCGAAGCGCCCAAGGCAACTTATTACACGCAAAAAGTGTTAAATCTTACAAGTATATTTCCTGATTGGTTTGATAGGCTTATGAAGTACAATCAAATTACTTCAAAAACGCTAGGAAGTTGTAATAAAACGGCAGTTTTGTTACCGGACTTTGAAGCAAACGAATTGTATTACGACCTTAAGCGTAATAAATATAGTGCGTTTCTTGGAAATGATTTAAATATTTCGGTTTCTGTTGGTTTAGTATTTTTCCGACGTGTTAATATACATGTGCTCAGAAGAATGCAGGGTTTATATGCTGCTGGGTTGTGGGATTGGTGGACGAAAATGCTGGTTGAGTTTATGACTAGACTCAAAGGTGGGTTTCTTGGAGACGGAACAATTAGAACGAAACCCTCCGACATGAATGGAAATATAGTGGTTGTGTTTTTTATTTATGGAGCTGGTTTAGCTTTCGGAGCATTGGTATTTGTGGCAGAAAATTACAGAATTGTTTTAACAAATGTAATGGTGGTTAAGAATAGGATAGTATTTAGGATGCGGATTGTGTATCATTTCTTTTTTAGGAATGGGTACGAATAAAAGTTCAACAATATTTAAAAATTTGCTGATAAAAGGTTTTCAGGAATTCAAATTCAAACTTAATGTTTAAAAAGTTTATTCATGCTTTTCTAGTTAAAATAAGTTACTTATGACCACCAATTATGTAAATGCTATTATGCTTTTGAACTGGCCGACTTGTCCACTAACGAGGCAAGAAAATAGGGAATAGTAGAAATAATGAATATACCATTTTGAAAACTATTTGTTTTCAATGAATTACAATAATTATATTACAAGTCTATCAAGTTCGTTATATTTTGTCTATTGTAAACACTTCGCCATGGATATCCATATATTGATTATTATAATTTTATCGTCCTTGGTGTATATTAACTATGATCGCTACCTGCTTTTGTTACATATTTACCACGGTGTGGTTGGGCTTTAAAATAAATTCTAAAGCTAAAGCTTGCTTTTTTGAAATAAGAGTTATAAGACATATTTTGTTTATGGTGGTGACATTTTAATTCCAACACAACATGTAATAACCATAAATCTCTTATTACATATGCTAAAAAGTTGTATAGAATTACCACATGAATTTAAAAAATAGCCCCCCTGATTCAATTTGGGTTGTTGACAGACTCATATTAATGACCGTTTATAACCAGTTGAGTTTTAACAAAGTGAAGTTGTGTTGGGATTAAAAAAGCATAACTCATAACAATTAAATTCTGTATCGATTTTCTATAATTCATTAAATTTTATAATTTTCTTCATAATTCATAATAGATTAATTGTGCTTATGCATATACTAAGATAATTGTAATACTTAGGATTTCGGATTCGATCTCTTGTGTAATGATCAAAGTTTTCACTCATACTGAATGTGAAACACCGCCTGTTTGTTTATTGATTGATTTTTGTTGTTAAAATTTCATCGTATATAGACAATAGGCTACCATGAAATAGTTCTCATATAAATAAACCATTTCAAGTTTCTTAAGCAAGAAGTGGTTTTTATAGCAATTAACCATAGGGGAAACACTATCAAAATGTGAAGCCTGTAAAGAATAACTAAATGCAGTTACACAGAAAGCGTTGATCATAAATTCAGATTCTGAAACAACATCCAGTTATTGCAAAAGTACTGTCCTTATACCAGCATTTCAAAGAATGTTTAGTTTTTCCGGCAGGCGGGTATTTTATGTGCATGAAATAAAAAAAATGGCCATAAATTAACTAGCATGATGTTGCTACGAGTAAATATTTTATAAAAATCTATAATATAAAGTTTGCCTCGTCTTTGCTTGAATTGCAAATTAATATTTTAACATCCAAAATCTGCACTTTAATTCTTATTAATTAAATAGTTTAGACTTTGTGTTATAATTTTTGAATAAAATTACATTACTTAAAATAGTAGTATACTTATAGTATTACTTAAAGGCATATTAAACGAATAAAGCAAATGTAGCTTTAGAACTACAGCTAGTGTGAATATCATACTATAAAAGTGTAAATGTGTTCCACGATATATTCTATCTATAAAAGAAGTAAACTTACAAGTTGACGAATACAAAACTCAATAAAAATGACTGGCGTCAGCTTATCCACAAAGTTTACAGACCCAATCATGACCTTTAACGGTTGAAGCGATTTGATCGTCTTCCTCATAAATTTTCGTTCCCGAATTTTCTCAGTATCCCAATTTACCCGACTTTGCATTTTCTCGAAAGCCTTCAAAACGGCCATTGAATCCCCGTAGATTCCTCCAAATATTCCAAAAAATATAATTGTTGCCACAAAGCTCTGCGCCGCCAAAGTTCCCATCAGAGCAATCTGCAAAACACTAATATTGTTTCTACTAACTATAATTGCATACGATCCAATAACCATGCAAGATCCAAGGAGAAATAGAAATGCTCCTATGAACATGTCTTGGTTGACGTTGTTGAATAGGCACTGCAATATTTGAAGTTCCCTGTACATTTTGATAGTTGCTGCTTTGTTTTCGAACATTTTGGATTTTGTGTTCTGAATGTTAGCCAAGAGGTTTTTGAGGTAAAAGCGAAAGCAAAAAGCCACAGTAACAAAGAGATGATGAGCTGCAAAAAAGTAGGTTACCATAGTGTTCAAATAAGACCGACATACCAAAAAACAGACCCACACCCAATAAACAGTTGCAAGTGATCCATGAAACAGGAAATGTCCGTTTGGATGTTCAAGAAAACCACGACATTCTTCGAGGAAAGTGAAACCAGGTGCATTAGGCGTGCATGGTCTTACCCAAAATCGAGCCACGTAAAAGAATGCAAGTGTAGGTGTAGTTACTGCACCAAGTTGGAAACCTTTTACAGCCATGATGTAACTGGTAGGAGGTGAGTATGGTAATTCAAGTGAATCTGCAAAAAAATAGATACTTAATTTAAAAGTTTCCTTTGATAATCATAACAAAATTAAAATGTTCTTCGTTACCATCTTTGAAGGTGTGGTCAAATTTCACAACAGAATTGAAAAACTCTACTACTTCTCGACGTTTAGAATAATAGACATATACACCTGTCATAAATGAAACTATGGCCACATAGTACAAGGTACCTTCAAATTTGTCAATACTTGGAAACACCTTCCTGTACTTTAACATTTGAAACATCATGATTAGTAATATGAGTGTAAACAATCCAAAAGTGGAATACAATAGTCTTTTTATGGTTGCCCGGTCTTGAAACCTTAGCTTATATGAAATCGGGTCAATTTGGTACAGATAAGGACCAAGTGAGTTAAGTAGTCGTAAATTGTAGATAACAAGCTTTACAAAATGTTTTGCGAAAATCATGACGCATGAATTGTGGTAACCAAAAATTGGAGCTTAACGGGAATTAATATTTTGAACGGAATCAACAATGTTTTTCCTGTCAAATCTTTTTCAATTGATAATATTAAAAATCATCGAATTATTAGAAATTACAATTGTAAAATATTCTACACTTTTAAAAATAATTGTATTGAAATTAAATTTCTCAGTTATAATTGGCTTATTTCCTGTTGCTACGAAACTTTTTTTAGCGTACGTGAGCAAGTTGAAGCAAAAACTGGGCAACGAGAAATGTTTACTGGCAGGTTTTATCAGTGCAAAATTGCTAAGTGTGCAAAGTAATACAGAAGGAATTTAGCCAAAGAACATTCCGATTGCGTCGGTTTTATAAAATATGGGAGTGAATGCGAGTCAAATTTACTGAGAACAAAGGGCACTTAATTATCCAGAGCATAATTAAAAAGTACTGAGTAAAGCCTACAAACGAAGTGTGTTTGACCTGGCCTACTTATCCTAAATCACGTTGGAGGTTTTTCTCACATAAGCATGCTTTAAACGTGCAAGTGTTGTCTAAGTATGAGTTGGTTGATTATTAAAAAAAATATACCTTTGCTATTTGAATGTGAAGAACCATATTTTTTTGTGGTAATATCAGATAATTTTCCCTTTTGTGGTGTTGAGTTTAAATTATTTGTGATGCATTAGCAAACGTAGTGAACATAATTTATCTAAAAAGGAACAATTGCGAAAAACATTGAAAGGCATTGTCAAGTTAGAGTGTGCACGTCTATAAATAGAAAAACGGTGGTTTTGTATGACCCCAAATATAAAGAATTACCTTAGTTTTTGAAATTCCGATATTAATGGTCTCTCAGTCCAACATAACTGAAATGATTATTTTGTGAGATTAATACACTTTGCAACGTGTTGGCTTAAAAGATTCGATAATTTAACTGAAGGCTCGTTTAACCGCTTAGTTATCAAACCAATGTCGTGCATGATTTATATCGGATTCGTATAAGTTTATACAACAAATTAAGTGTTTTCGAGTTTTTAGATATATAAAATATTTATTTACAACGATAAGTAAATTGTTTTACTTTACAGATGGTTCTACTTTTGTAATGGTCCCTCAGCTCATTTTAAATAATGAAATACTGTCGGCGGGTGGAATGAGGCGATCTGATGATAAGAATGTGGATAAACGGATGTAGATTATGAAGGGGAGGGGATGAATGCTAATGCATTGAAGTGGGGCCCGCTGACCTTGGTCAAATAAATGTGTTTGGGAAATGTAACTCAGATGGCTTTTTGATTTCAACAAAACTTTTATATAACTTCAATTTAAAAATGAACTATAATTTACAGAAACTTTCAGAACTATTTAATTTAATTTACAACAAAGAAATCCAGAATCGAACAGAAGGTTCGCTTCTGCTGCTAGTCCGATAGATAGTTGGGGAAGGAAGAGTCTGATCAGGTTCGCAGTTCAGGAAGGAATGATTGATGATCTGCTTCTGCTGCTGATAGTGGTTGAAAAAGGCGAAGGTGAAGTCTCGTTGCGTTGCTTGTTGAGTCGAGGGAAGAAGCATGGTTTAGGTAGGAATAGTTGAACTTTAACTTGCGCCTTTTGACAGACAAGGCTTATAAATAGATATGGGTAACCTGAGAAAACGGTGTATGTATTTTGGCAACAATACTTAATTGAGTGTGTTATAAGTATTTCTTAAACGCAATCTAAAATATCTCAGCAATTTAAAACTCACGAATACCTATTATTCATTTGCAGTTATCTACATTCTTCGAGCGTTTATGCCTATGGTTCAGATTATACGACGATTTTTTTTTAAAACGGTCTGCACCTTTTATTATGAATATAAATGTCTCTTATAGGAGTGTGCTTGATTTAAAATTATGAGAGTTAAGTCGATGAATATCACTATGTAGCATAATGGGTATTAATTAATTTAATTATGGGTATTTTATTCTATCGGGTATGAAGAAGGAGAGCTTCGAAGACGAAAACAATCTATTTTTTAATGCGATCATGAAGCATTTGCTAATCATTTGATCAAGCGTTATAAGTCGAAAAGGCTTTTAAGCAATCCGAGATATAAGAATAATTTTTAGGTGTTTTCTTTCTACTTCTTTTAATATTTCTTTAGAGCAATTGCTTGTAATTACATTTTATATTGTGAATTCAGTTTTTTCTCTTTATCGTTTTTAGGGCGTCATGGCATAGAAACTAGTCTTTTTTGAGAGTAGAGAAATGTTATACCATTTATTAAACGATACTTTTCTGTCGTAAAATATTTCCATAAAATTGTATAATATTTAGATTGTTAAAGGTAGAATACTAGCTCTTCACGTGGAAAAGGGCTAAAAATATGGGTTACAGTTAAAGATTTTGGGCATTTCTGTTTTGTTTGGATAATAAAGTCGTAGATAAACAACGAAAGGCATGTGTCAATTGGTATTAATCAATTATGTATACACGAAACTTATCTGGCTTTCACAGTACAAATAATTATAATTAACGAAATGTCTTGAACTTTTATTTGCAACTAGATGAAAATAGTTTTCTCGTTACTATTTTGATGGTATTTTTCTTAGCGTAAGTATTTAAAACGGGTCAGTATAATATAGTGGAAATGCCTTCAGTCGACCGTAGATACAGTCGAAATTTTTTAGTCGAAAGGGTTAATTAGTCGACCAAGTATTTAGTGGAAATTTATTAGTCGACCTAGGTTCAGTCGAATTTTTACTGTCGAATCGATATATTTCATAAATCTAAGAACGTGCATGTTATTATTGAGCATTTACTTTGCTTTCAAACAGAGAACATAGTCCATTATATGTACTAGTATATATAATGGGTTTCACAAAGTATGAACAAATAAAACATAATTTTTAAAACAAACGTCTCGTGCCTTATTCGTCTTGCAGGTGTAGTATTGTTAGCCCTACAATATTTCTAAGATGAAAAATAGTTAATGACTGACGTTGCATCGATTTTGTTGCATCATTATCTTAGACATCTCTAATGCTAATTAACTTTGATTTTGAACTAACTAAAGATTCGATACGTGTATGTAGCTCCCAATCATTGGGTTGACCAACATATGTCGGTCAAAATTATAAATAAATAAGTTGTTTCGTACTTGAACTTGCTAGTAATCGCTGCTTTGATTTTGATGTACTCGTGCCACTAGCAATTTAGCAATTACGATGATACAAGAACTCAATTGAGAATTGAGACAGAAAAACAGAAATTAAAGCCAGTGCGATTTTAAATAACTTAAGAGTCTTAGGGAATAAGTGTTTACCCAGGCCCCAACGAGCATAGTAGGTGGAGTTTAGAAAGCCATGCATATAACATTCTGCTTCACTATAATTATCGTCCGTGTCGTTTACATTTTTTGATTTTTTTCTTAATTGGATTAAAATAATATTTTCTAATACTTCTACATAAAATGTAATCTATAACTCCTGTTCCAGAATTTCCAACTATTACAGAAATCTTAATTTCAACTAAATCCGTAAATAAACCAACCAGTAGAAGCAATTCAAAGAACAAATTTTTTAACATGGAAAGCTCATGAGGCATTTTCGTTTTTTCGACTGTTTCTATAATTGGCTTTTTTAACTGTTTTTCTGATACTTCTACATGAAATGTAGTCTATAACTCCTGTTCCAGAATTTCCAACTATTACAGAAATCTTAATTTCAACTAAATCCGCTAATAAACCAACAAGTTGAAGCAATTCTTAGATTATATTTTTTTAACATGGGAGGTAAATAGGAGAGCTCACTCATGCATGCTCGATCGGGGACCTGGAAAGGAAATTCCTGTCGAGGCTTAAAAAAAACCTGGAACTTTACATTCATCTTTCATAGCATCGATTTCAATCATAATTTTCTTGCATTGACGTACGTAACCTAATTGACTCGTAGTGTCACAGAACACAAAGCATACGAATTTCAAGTAGACAATTTTGAAATATGTTACTTTCTAAACTTAATGAAGTCGACTCTGTGTGTAATCGACTAATTATGCATTCGACTAAATACACAGTCGACTAACTATGCATTCAACTAAATTCGACTAATTATGCATTCGACTAAATACACAGTCGACTAACTATGCATTCAACTAAAGTCGACTAATTATGCATTCGACTAAATACATAGTCGACTAACTATGCATTCAACTAAAGTCGACTAATTTTGTAGAGTCGACTAAGTACACATTCGACTACTAAAATCAAGTCGACTAAAAAAATTCGTCTATATATTTTCGACACTGTATAGTGGCGACTATGTACGTTTCCACTATATTATTGCCTCCCCATTACATTAGTGATACTAAATATCTCATACAAGCACAAAAGAACCACAAACCTTAAGTTGTTCTTGATTGCACACATAAATATTATTTCGTACAAGTACTAGCTATTATTTAAAATTATACACTAAAACACAAGTCGAAGTTTTTTAGAAGGCCAGAAAATTTAGCATTCTTTTTCCTGTAAAGCTGCACTCTTACATCTAAAAAAATTGTCGCGGTTCACAGACATGTTGAGTTTACGTATATTTCGTTGTATCGGTGTAGTTTTATTAGTTTTCGGATATTGCGGAGTAATTCCATATACTTGGGATTTCAAATCTTCTCGTTTGAAGGAAGATCCAAAATGTCGGCGAAAATGTTCAATTTTGACTACGCTCTATATTTTATTCCAGCTGTATTTGTTGGAGGGATCTATTCGGAATTATTACTATGGCAATATAGAGGACTTCAATTTGTGCTATTTATTTTTAATTGGAAATTTGATAATAAGCTTATGCTCAAGCATTCCCCAGTGGCCAAACAAGAAAGGAATGATAATTTTTAATACATTATTATCGTACTCAACGCATATTGGTATGATTTTTGAAAACATATAACGTAAACTTGTATATATATTAAATTACCACAAACTAAATATGTTACTTAATTCAGCTCGCTACTACACTAAAGCCGGATACAAATCAACTCCACTCCACCGATTTGTAATGGAATTAGCTGTGGTCCTTGCAATTCTTAATAGTACATTGGAAACAAACAGGATAGCCATTTTTCAAACAGAATTTTAAAAACCAAGTTCAGTTTTATACAAACTTTCAACTTTTATTGATTTTACTTATATCGGTGTCACACAACAGAAGTTCACTATTTGAAGGTTACTCAGTTATGAATAATATACCAATACGGCATTATTGATCATAGCGTATTTTTTAAAATGATTACAATAATATTAATCTTAAAGAAACTGGGTTTAAACTTTTGAACTTCTATAACGATAGCATATTAAGTTCTCATGAATCAGCATTGCTTGCATATATTTAATATCAACGACGATAATGAAATAATACTGAATATGTATGGCTTACGTAATTTGTATGAGTGTATCATCTCATTCAGCTCGAGAGCTCACGCTAGAATGGAAACGAGTTATTATGAATTCCATAACTTTAAGGTTATCAAACGACAAAGTATGGCACTGGTATGATACAAACATGAGCATGCTACAAATTCACTTTTACTTAAATAGCTCTTAGGTTGCTATATTTGTTCACATATAATAATCAGAATTACAAGTGGACTGTAGAAACGAAGAGCTTTCATAAATTTTGTCAGCTGTATTTTAAATCATTTGTACAGAAAAATACTACTTACTCAAATAGCAATTACTCAATACACTATTTCATAACAGCTGTATCAGAGTACTTGGGTTAAAACTTCAATAAATTACACATTTTTTTGTGTTCACACATTGTCGTTACACTATGATGTTTAAAAATGGAATTTAAATCGGCAATTGACAGTTCACTATGCTTTTTTTCTACCAAGTTAGCAAAAATGTGTCGAAAAATTCTAAAGGAGATTTAAGTGTGAATTTAAAACTTCATCAAAAGTTTTTCACTTAAGTTAAACGACAAATGTTGAATAATATTCGTGGTAGTGTTTTAAGTCAACGAGAAGTACGTTGGTGTAGAAATGCTCTTAATGAGCTTTCGGATTTTGCTAATAAGTGTGATGATATGTCACTGGCAACCATTGGTTTTTGTGAAAAATGTAAATTGTTATGCAGCAGTTTTGCGAAATTGTCAATTTGCAGTGAATCTGACAGAAGTCAAAATGTTGTTATTCATGGCTTAAATAGCCTTCGTCAAGTTAAAAACGATGATT
>JAQFZH010003544.1:0-13646 GCA_034695485.1 Entomobrya nivalis | reverse complement strand
AACCAAACAACCCTAATAAAAGCATGCATTTTCTTTGGAGATACAAACAGAGAAAAATATGTGCGAACAAGTTTGAACACCAAACGAACCCGTTTGATATTCATGGTGCCATTGAATCATCACCCGCAATTCTATCTTTTTTTCGGGATGCATGCATATCACATTATATTATTGTATAAATAATGTTACAACCAGAAAACATAAAAATATACATAAGTGCATATGTCCTTAGTTCTCCGTCACTGAAACTCTTACATAGAAGTAGCATGGCTAGTAAATATACAGATATGGTGAGTTCATGAACACTTTGCTACATGTGGAATGTGAATAGATTGGACTTATGAAAATATCCGGAAAATCCCACATAGATAATAGCAATAATAATAACACAATACATACGGCTCTCTCTCTGTGTGTCTCTAGCAAAATAAGAGATTCGTAAATTTACTCAATTTTTTTAGTATGCTTGCACACATGAAATAGAAAATATAGGAGTAAAACAAGGTTTCCAGTTTCGGCGTTGAATCTCATTGCTGTGTCCCCTTTCCATAATAAAAAGCAGAGCAGAAGAGGACACTGCATATATAAAACGTAGCATATAAATATATCACAAAGACCAGTTGTAACAGTAACAGCAGTAGTGACAGTCAGAAAGAGAGCCACCAAAATATCAATGGTGGTGGTTGTAGCGACGACATGAAAGTAGAGGAGTGATGATATCAGTGGAAATTATGCAATGGTATGGATTATTATGAGATGAACCGGACGTGCTGTATGGGAGCATGGGGGCAGCTCTCTGTCTCTCTCTTTTTCATTCTGAAATAACAACTCTATGCATAATATGAAGAAAAAGATACAATAAAATTCTGGATTTACGATGGCTTACACATTCCTACACTGTCGTCACACAGCTTTACTCGGGTTGTTGGTTGCCTTATCCGCAGCACCATGATTTCAACTTTCAACTGGGCTGTTTGCAATGAAAGCAGTGGTGGCAGTGATGATGTTACTAGAATCATTTCATTATTTCCTGTTTTTCTCAAAAACTGTTGACAGTGTAAGTCATAAACAATAAATATGTAATGACTACATTTTTGAAAACGTTGCTTTATGCATTTTTGAAAACAAATATTTATTCCACAAAATTATTTTTATTGTGGTGGAGTGTAACCCAATTTCGCAGTTTATCAAATTATTTTGACGTTGCGTAACTGATTTGAACAACAACCGGAAATTATTTAAAAGAAAAAAATAATAAGCATTTTCAATTGTATAGCTTGAAACTTGAATTGATCAAATCTTTGTCATTGTCGTAAGAGTTGGTTTATGTATTTGATTTTATTTATTTGATTTTTTTCTAGTTCTAGAATTTTCATTGTGTGATCTATGTAGGAGTGTACATATTTCAATAATAATATAGCAAAGAAAAATACCCATAATATGTATATCCGTTCTCCGTACACAGCTTGTCTCATAAATCCCCCTAAATCTACATACAATTTAGACGTATACTGCAACAGCAGCCTGGTTTTTATTATTGAAAATAATAAAATGAAATTCTATTTTTGCAAAGGATAAGAATATCATTTCCAGACTCGTTACGGTTGCTTCATTCTCCCACCATGGATTGTGAGAAGTCTATGGTAATTGATGGTAACAAAAAGTATACAAGTAAGATAAAAGTATTCTTTCTTTAGAGTTAGAAATATTATACTTTGAAACAGCAGAGTTGAAACTATATTTATTTTATTTTAAAGTGATCAGATCAAGAAGGAAGCTAGTAATGTGGTCTGATCGGAAGAAAGTAAAAACCACCTCTAAATTCGTTCAACATGACACAAAAAACAAAGAAAAAGAGAAATTGTCATGTTTTGTTTTCTGTTGTGCCACTACATTCAGCTCCATAAGCTTTCGATAAGATTTTAAATGCAAATAAAGAGGAAATCTTTTCAGAGAGAGGAGCGAGTTTATTGAGAGGAAAGAAATGGAGTCGAATAGAGAGTAGGGTAAAGGTTTGTTGCTAATGAATAGACTTTATGAACAGAAGGAAGGCACGATAAAAAAAATGGTGTGTACGTATACAGCAGCATGCATACTTTATATAAACAAATGGTTTTTAAAAGAGACACTGAACAAGGAAGAGGGAACGAGACAAAAGAGTGAGTGAATGATCCAATGATTTCCTCCCATGATTAGAAAATCATTTTATCTTTAAAGTACAAATTTGTCTGGTCTGCCTGTACGCATATCAGACAATGTGTGGGTTTTGACTGTGTATGCATGCACGTTTGTGGGAAGATATAGATAACCAACTTTTATACTTTTGACTATACTATCAACTTTTTTTTTCTTAAAAGATAAAGAATAGAATAGGCAAAAAAAGAGAAGTGATCAGAAAGGGTGGAGTAATCTCTCAAGATCTGATGACATAAATTTCCGGGTCTTAGTTTCTGGCTGCACATGACGACATTGGAGCACTTTTCCATGCAAATTCCACACACACTCATTTGCATAGGATACTCACTACATAAACCAAACCACTCGACGTCTTTCTTTCTTTTCTTTCTCTCGTCGTCTCTCAAAGACACACACACACACTCTCTGCCTATTCTATTTCTTCTTTCTTTGCATTCTTCTCTTTTTTCTGTGTGGTCGACTGCCGTCTCCGTTGAATAGTAGTACCAAACCTCTACAAAGAACAAGAGAACACAGGCATCTCTTTTTCTAACGTCTCTTTCCTTTTTTCCCAGGAAAAAAAAAAGAAAAACTCCCTCTTCCAGTTGCGGATTTCTTTCACTCAGGGTAGAAGGACTCAGTTTCAGTTGTAGAATTGTTCCCGGGTAGAAGAGGAACTGTGAGTGTAAATGCTGCCTATATTCATCCATATATCAAGCACATACCTTTTTCATACAAACTGGCTTAGAAATCCGGCTAAGATTCAAAATTACATCTTATTTTAACAAAGCCACCAAAAAACTGATGAACATCTTTATTTTTTAAAGTGAATGACTTTTCCTGCTACCCTTGCTCTCTCTAAGATTGCCTTTTACGCCGTTAACAATAAAATCCCAGCCGATCATGAATTGAGTTGAAATGCTTCTTGCAAATGAAATGAGAGCGTGTTTGGGGAAAATGTAAATGGATCGCATGTAATACTGTATGCTATTCCTTAAAAGAAGAAAATATACGGGAATATCGCTCTTGTTCCCTCTTTCGTTTTTGTTTTTGCTACAAAGTTAAGCCACGAATGTAGAACACACGATGCATGTTTTGTGTGTTGGTTACTTAAACCTAACTTTTTGTTACCTAAACGAAGAGGTTTTATAGATACTAATTTATGTCACACACAATATATTGTATGTAGTTCTTTCATAATACTTTCGTTAAATCTTTAAGACTCGGAGAGCTTAAGGGAGATACAGAGTAACTGTCACAAAAACATTACTTTCATTTTTGTACTTACATTGGCAATTAGATAATAGCAATTACCCAGAAACAGCTTGTTTATCAAGTGAAAAGACTTTCGCATAGGCTTGTTGAGTTGTAAACTGCAATGAACTGGATAGGGAAACTTTATCACAAGAAAAGCCGGAATTGCTTCTAGGAAAATATAAAATATTGTACATGTTTTGCTGACTATTCTCACTGTTTGCAGTAGACTGGACATAATTGCATCTTTATTTAAATCTCACGCATTTGTACATCCTTCTATACACTAAGCATTACTTTATCCATGTGTTAATATTCTTTATCAATGGCTAATATTACCATTGCTGTGTTCTATCATTTTTATCATTATTAAAGAAGTTCCTAATGGTTTCGATAAAACATTGTATTTCATTGATTTCACAGAAACTTGAACTTTAATTATTATCATCGAAGTAAAACTTTTAACTGCCTTTGCAAAAAGGTAGTAAAAAATGAAATATTTAGGTCAGCCTAAGCTAGATCAGAAAACTTGTACGACACAAATGAATATAGAAATAATGTTATAACATTCAGATTTTGATCACGGCCTCGAAATCACAAAATTGTTTTATTTTTACACGAAGCTTTCTTCTCCCTCTAACTTATGTGTTTAGAAAATGGGGGGAAAGAGAGGAACTAAAATTTGTTTTGACAAAAAAGGGATGAAAAGAGCAAGATAAGGACCATAAATAAAACGGGAAACGGCTTAAGCCTTCTAAGAATTCCCTGCTCTCCTATTTTTGTGCAATCGTACAACACACCAGCACATGTATACACACATATATTTTTTACAATAACTTGCGAAAGGAATACGAATAGGACGTATTTATTTGTGAGTAAAGCATGTATATTTATTTAACACTTGTTTTACTCAGGATGTCCTTTTCGGGGTATTTTGTACAGATCAACTTTTGTTGTTGAATTTATCTAGCACAGTAGAAAGTACCACAAAAACAAAACATAACAAAAAACAACAACCAAGCTTGTGCTTGTACTCTGTTTAAAAGAGACAAGTGTATTTCACAGTCAAGTGGATATATACAACAAACGGAAAAACCAAAAAAAATAACACAAGTGAAAGGAAGAAAGGGGAATCAAGGCAAGAAACTTAAGAAGATGGACAGACAGCCTTGATCTATGAATGCTTCTTTTGTGTCCTCCATAAATGTACATAATATGTATTCAATGGACAGTAGCAGCAGTAGAAACAGCAATGGATTTTGTTATGAAGTTCACACACAAGTGCGTAAATACATACAACAGCATGTCGTGTATTTTTTTTCATTTCTGCTTTTCTCTGGAATGAAAGCTTCCCATATCTTGTCCGTCTCACCAGAAAAAAGATGAAGCTTCAGTCAGGAGGAAATGGACAAAAAAATAGAATACTCACCACGAATGTATGTATGTACATAGAGCAGTGAGCAAATACAACATATTCATTTATACAAATACATATGTAGTGGTGATAGTGATAATAATAATTGAGAGAAACGTGTGTAGACAAACAAAAATACATGATATGCATTTTTATGTCTAACCAAACCCGGAGAAAACAACAAGTACAAAAACAGCATGAGTGAGTGAGAGAGAGAGAGAAAAGAGAAAGGCGACAGTGACAGCAATAACTGAACTGGTTGTGTATGAAATGTACTGTGTAGAGACAGTGAAAAGGCGATAAAAACTGGGCCCATGACTTTTTTCTTTCATCCTTTTCGACTTTTACACATTTTGATTCCTACATTTTCCCCTTTTTCTGAAAATCTCACCGTCGTCACCATCACCACACACATAAAAATCACATCATCATATTCCACATTGCACAGTAGACATATACACTTCACTCTGTTTTTTTTAACTTTAGCATGGCACAATGACTGTCCACACTAAATTGTATTATATTTTTGCGCTCAAGCATAATGTACTCTTCTACTTTCCAATGGAAAACGTGTGCTTTAAAAATAACATTCTAGGAAAATGTGACGAATGGGGCTGTGTATTGCTGTGTGATGAAATGAGGATGACGAGGATGCTGTTAATATGATAGCAGAACATGCCATACATGTCCTTGGAAAGTACGTGGCTCTCATGCCATCCCAAGAATTAATCCATTGCTATATGAATGAGTGAAGTGAAGGAGAAGAAGGAATGAGCTAGCTAGTAATAAGGAGCCAAGGAGACATAATCATAATAACAATGTAACATAACAAGTTCCAATGCAGAGTTCTTAGTGCTTTTAAAGCTTTCTGCTGGCCACTGATTTTATGTACATATGAAACGACAAACAAAAAAGATACATACATGTAAAATCCTGTTTATTTTTTTGTCTAGTTTTTTTTTGTGGATGCGACGCTATTAAAGCTTGGAATAAGAACAATGGATACAAAAAAATGTACACTATCAGAAAACAGAATTTCAGCAAAAAGAAACATATTCAAAAGCGGAATGGGTACCATAGGCTACCATTATTATTATACATAGTTTGGTGATTTGGTGTGTTGGTCTAGCGAAAGTAACATGTTCGATGCTTTATGTCGATTTTGGTTGTATCTGATTCTTCTTCTATTATACTGCCTTCGCCGCTGGCTGGTTTCGGTTTTGCTGTCCCACATGTGGGACAATAATAACACGTTGTTTGCCATACTGAAAAATTAGAGAGAGAGACTCGCATATAAAGAAAAAACGAGCAAAGAGAGAGAGAGAGAGACAGAGGGAAAAGAGCTGGAGGAGCAAAAAGAGAAACCACACGAGATAGAATGTAGTGGGTGGTAAGTTGAAGAGATTTACGGAGCTATAGATCAGCTATAATGTCAGTGCGGGTTGCTGAGCTTTGAGTCTCCTTTCTCCACATCTTTTTTTGAAACCATTCTTACGTAACTAGAACGTACAATATCATTTCTGTATGGTGGTAGCAGTGGTGATGATGATGATGGCGTGGTGGTGGTATTGATGTAGGTTTTTGTCCTGGTCACACTCGACTCCCTTAATATAACTTAACCAACAATAAATGCAAGCACTGGTATGTGTATGTGCAGAGCAATGTACATAATTTTGTACCCCACCAACCAAAAAACCTCCGATACCACTATGAGCAACCACCACCATCGTCATCGTCGTTGTGATCATACTTTAGCTACAATGTACTTACATCGCATGAAAATCAAAAAGCATCTCTCTCTCTCTCCTTCTCTCATCTCATACATATAAGTACAAAGTGTAGAGAGTTGCCACTATTATTTCCACATGTCCGGCAAAAAATATCATACAGGATTGTAGAGAATAATGTAAAATGCACTTTCCCTAAAAATATAATGTGATCTCTTTCTCTTATAGTACGTTTGCTTACTATAAAACTCAGTAAGCAGATAAGTAACAAACATAACTTATGTCGCTCTCAGCACCACCACAATAACCAAACCACTAACAAAAAAGCTTCTCTCTCTCTTTCTGTCTCTCTGTCTATGTGTTATGTTGCAAACGGTAACAAAAGTGTGTTGAGTAGTAGCCACTGGCAATTGAATGGACTGATACTGTAAGGGGAGAAGTATTATCTATCGACACATCCACCCAATTCACCAAGTCCCATTATTATTATCTTCACCCCTACAAATAGCCGTGAAAGAGGCCATCAAGTCAAACGAGTGTAGGTATAAATACCACTATTTTAAATCGTTCAACATATATATTGCCCACTCGGTTAATTATCGCTATTTCAGCAGTTGCCTCAACTCTACCGTCATCATCATCAACATCTCACGGTCACCGAACGCAAACGGTATTCCTCCCCCTTTGACTTTACTATTTTTTCCTACTTAATTTTCTTCTTAACAATCTCATACTCTCGCAGTATTTTTCATCTCCAATAAAAATTATAAGGGGATATGTCGATATAATTTGTTTCAAATATATAAAAAAGCAATCTAAAAAGGAGAGAAATGAGAAAGAACGGTGATGCATTGTAAACCTGCTCATGGGAGAATCCCTAGAGTTGTCCGTTTTTAGCGACATGTCTTCATTCTCGTCATTTATCTATCCGGATTTCAATCTTACCCAGAATGGCCATTAAAGGGAAAATGAATCAGTGATTTTTCACCCGCTATTTACTACGCCACCTTTTGGATTACCATCTTTTACAGCAGTTAGTAGAGAGAAGAGGTAGCAGTACCAAAAAGCAATAACCAGAAAAAGATAAGATGGAATGGTGAGACTGAGGTCTATTAATGAGGCATTTGTGGACTTGCTGATATTTGTGGAAGCGGCGAGAAAAGATCTGCTTACGACAACACAACCTTTTTCAAATCAACACTGGAGGAAGAGACATGGAAAATCTCCTCACCCTGTGCTCTTTCGTGTGAGATGCGCATAATGATAGTGGCACCTGGGAAACTTTGGCCAAGAAAGTGAAAAGAATTCTCAAAATTCCACTTGCATCACACCCATACCAACTTCTTACTTATCTTCACATCAAAACACAGTTTGTGGAAAACAAAACTGACACTTATGTTATTTTCAGAAAGGTGTTTCGATGAGAGAGAAAAGGCCATCATGAAGATATCAGAGGGAACACAAAAAGGAGTTATTGAAGATGACAAGCGAATGACCAGCTTACACAAAACTTATCACAAAGATAAAAGCATTGTATATAAGCCAAGTCAGCAGTTTGGTGAACACGAGTATCAAGAAAAAAATACTGCACGGTTTTCATTTCATTCGTTGTGTATTTTATTGTCTGGAAGGATTCCGTTTGAATTTGACATAACACTTTTTTTATTTCTCAGTAAAAAAGATATGCTAAACCAAGTGTTAAATACCTACAACCACTCTACAGCAAATTACAACTGAATGTATTTATTTGATTTCTTGTTCAACAATTTCATTGATTTCAAGTAAATAATTTAATCCTGCTTTGTGACATATTAATCAAACAAAGTTACTATCGTCAGATAAGGAAAAGTTTACTTACGTGACGAATTTTTTCATTAAGTAAAAACACTAAGAATGTAAGTATAAATCAAGGTTGGTAATTAGTAGTCGAAAATGCTTTTGACTTCGATATTTTGTATAAAAAACGTAAAGGATTTTGCTAAAATTCTAGGCGTTATAAGTTGTATTAATTTTCAGGGATATTCTTAAATGGATTAAATACAAGTTGTCTCAAAGTTGATAGCATACAATGAGATTTTGCCGATTGTCATTGATTTCTTTCATGATAATTATTAATAATTTTCATTTATCCCATTCCAATGTTTCGTGCTTTTGTAGAGAGCTCTTGAAAGAAAATAAGAAAATATCAGGGGAAAAATAAATGAATTACTGAGATGGCCATGTAATTTGATTGATACGTTGTATTGTTTTGGAACAAGTCAACTGGCAAGGAAGTTACCACCCACTACCCCATTCCATCTGATATTTTCCCTCTGCTTTTCAACCCAGATAACTTTTTACTCTTTCTTTCTCAAGCCAATTGAGACAAATTTTCCTTTTTCTCTCAGACCAAATTTCCTTATTGGCAATCCGACAATTACACTTAAGATAATACACACACACCCTCGTGCTTTACAATAAATGGATAAGTTGGAGTAAAGATGAAAATTTTACAAATTATTTATTATATGAAAAACCTAAAATTATCAACACAGACACGGCGACACACACTCACTCAATTCACATCCAAAAAATAAGTATAAAATTTGTTTGAAAACTTACCCTTAAATCCGCGTTCCTCATCCTTTTCATTATTATTGTCGCACATCCCGCTGATAATTTCTGGAAAGTTTCAACAAGAGAGAAAAGATGTTAAAAGAATAAATCACAACAAAAAGAGCTTGCTTTGCTGCTGTTCTCTTCTTCATCTCTCCTCTCTCTCGCCTTTCATTTCTCTCACGTCTTATTCTTTTTTCGGAGAAAATAGAGAAGAAGAAGGTACAACATTAATTTTAAAAAGTGACAATTTAATGTTGAGCCCATATCCCTGTCAATGGCAAATGAAATATTTATGTCAGTTTCCGACAGTTAACAGCTTTTTATCTAAAACTCATATAATAATAATAGTTTTTCAGTCACGCATCAACTTCTAACGTTTTCCTTTCATTTCACTATCATCCACCACTCTTACCAAGTTATCTTGCCATTTGAGATACATGCATTTAATGATAACGAGTCCTTTGCTGCTACTTCTTTTTGCCCTATAAATTATACCCTTAAGAAACTATTGTGAGGACTCACTCAAGGAAATGGGCAACAATAGCTGAAATACAGATGAAACTCATTAATCTATACAAAGCCTCCTTTTTATAGTCACTCACCATACCATAGATACCAGCCACAATTTTAAATAAATACACGGACATTGTAGAAAAAGACAAGGACGGGGAACGGATATAAAGCTTGATGCAAAAAGGAGAAAAGTGGCACAACTTTTTAGAAAACAATAAAAAAGGAGTGAAGCCACTTGAAAAGAATACCCTATCATGTGATCATGAAAGAGATGATGTGGAGAACCAAAGTAGAGCCGAGTAGTTCATTTTTTAAGAGTCACACTTTTATTCTGAGTTGCACGTTTGCAAAGAAAAAAAAACATTTGTTTAGAGTCTACTGTTTCAACTAATTTCTAGACGTTTTTATATGAAAAATATAATAAAGTACGTAGACAAATGATATTTATACATGGGTGTACATATTTATGCATTATCTTATACGCTCAGCATGCTCAGCCAGCTTTCCTTCCTCGGGCACATCTATTTACGGTAATCATTAGTGGCTCAGCATGTGTCCGTGAATGAAACGTGGTGAAAGTGAGTGAAAGGTTAAATAAGCAAGCAAACACGGCGTACTTTATTCCCCCTAATATTTTTTTTCACAACCAAAAATTCATTTCACTTTTAGCTATTGTTATGTTTCAGTTACATAACACACCACACAAAAATCTCCTGTTCCGGTTTCAATGAGATATCAAAAAAAGAAACAAGACGTTGAGGTATTCAACTCATCCAAAAAGAGACATGTAGTGAGGCAGTATTTTTATCAGAGACAACTAAACAAGACATTCGTCGACAAGAAGCTGAAAGAAAGAAAGAAACGCAAAAAAATCATCTGAAGGAAAAAGAAATGCTGAAAAAGCTGAAAAATGTTTTCTGCTGAAAGTCTGTTTGAATCAAAAGAAAGAGAAACAACAGCAGTGGAAGAAAGCTGTTGTTGGTTTTATTGTGATGTTTGCATTCTGTCGAATGGTGCATGTGTGGTGATAGTGTGGACTACCACGAAACAAAACGAATATATGGCTGTCCGGTAGAAGGTAAACAATGAAAATATTGTAAGGAGGGTGGGATGTGAAACAATATGAAAATGTTAAGCAGCCATAGAGTGAGTGAATAGAATTATTACATATACATGCTTTTCTAGTTACAAAGTATAAAGTTATGCATTCTCTTTTGTTGCTGTGGTGATGATGGGATAGTATTTAGTAATACAGGGGCAGATTCTCGAGCTTCCTGTTCACTAAAATAAATACCCACTTGAGCTCAGCACGCAAAGAACTGAATTTTAGGACTATCATGTGGAAAGAAATAATCTGGAAAGAGGGAACAAAGAGATTTATTCCTATCCATTTCTATTAACCATTGCAAAAGTCACGAAAATGCCAAATGCCAGTCTAACATGCCCAAACCAATTTTATTTATCTTGTCCATTACGGTAAATTTGTGTGTCAGATATTTTTTACTACCTCAACTTAGAAAATGTATCATTATAAACTCCCAACCTAAAACCTCAACATGCATGCATTTAGAAGATTTTTTTGTGAAATATTTATAAAAAGTCATATGTCTAGTACAAGGAGAAAACAATAAATTTGGAGTTACCATGGCTATTGATGAAGTTGGCCAAATAAAGATCCAGCTCACGGACGGATACGTTTATGTGGTACGGGTTAACACAAAGGCCGGGATGGAGACACTCGTGAGATTTCTCAAGTCTCTCTCCATCCGTACTTTCTAAAGGTATTGCTTTGAACAGAATAACCATCACAAGGTCCAGTCGCCACACCTGAAAACAGTTTGCAAAGAATATTTACGTCACTTATTAAACATTTACAGCATGCACTGTATATCTATAACATAACCTTGATGCATCGGTCGTCAGAATTGTAAAATGATTATTTTGTTCTTTACGTTTTTGTTTTTCTTAAAAATCTTAAAAACTAATAGGAAACTTAAAGAGCAATAACCACAACAAATTTAATTTTTAATCGTAAACTGAAAAAGAAGAGGAATAACGAATCACATGTATCTTGGTTCACAATCACACATATCATACATAATTGCAATAAATGTTTAAACAATAAAAACGACAAGAATAATGTTAAAAGTAAACTATTACATTACTTTATCGAGTATGTAAAGTATCAATTCAGATAACATCGACAAATGTAAACTAAAATTTATTCCAGCAAGATGCAAGAATGTTCTGGCAAACGTACATATGCTGAGCATGATGATAATTTTAAAAGATACTTGAACTAAAAGGAAACATACAAAAAAGAATAAAAAGAGCACACATGATTGTAGCAGAAAAATGATTAATATAAATGGATTGCCAAACAAATCTAATTTTGCGTCTATTTACATTATTCTTCATGTGACATAGATAGCATTCATGTTATTTATTGAAGCATTATAGTAGTTTTATTTCCATTTGCAAGTTTTTTTATTTCGATTTTATTTTAACCATTAAACAACGTTCGCTACATAAATATGTATACATACCTTGTCTGCTTGTCGTAAACAGTCGATTCTTCTCATTTTCCCCTTTTGATCCGGATTAGAGAGCACACACATTGCCGGTTTCTTGCCAGTTATGGACAAGACAAAGTCCTCTCGGCACTCCTGGGTGATATCCTTTCTCAGTTTTCCCAGAAGGCGAGACGCCCATTTCTGCTTTACTTCCACTTTCTCCGCCTGTTTAAATCAATGCAAGACATTATTTTAAACTCACATAATTACTTCAACGACATCATTTTTTTAGCAAAAGCATGACAGATAGGATAACAGGGATTAATATACAAATAATGAGGATAAATAATGAGGATTTTTTGTGTGAACAATACAACTGTTTATTAATATAGCTAAGCTTTTTCGATATCTTTTGTTTTCTCAAACGAAGAACTTGACTTTAGAGTTTCACGATATCGTAAAGCTACAAAAAGGAAAGCTCCACAATCTGCCATTTTTATTTCTGCCTGTTCACTATTTCCTACTTCTCACTTTGCCTTCTTTCCAGTAGAGTAGTCGTAGAGCAAACAAGTAAAATTCTCTGACAAAAGCAAAAGGAAAACTTCTGTGAATAAAGTTCATGCACAAAGTTCACAAAGCCCTCTCATTCTCATTCTTTTTTTCCAGGAAGAGAAATAAAATGACTTATGAATCGGCGGAAAGGAGTTGATTTCCTATTGAAATTTGATAACTTTGCCCATCACTTTCCCATTCACGACTTTCTAAAGCCTCTTATTTTCCTTTTTATTCTCAAGTCAACACTGCAGTTCATATATAACTTCACAAACGCTTACCCACGCCTATAAGCTCACTTGCAACCTTGCAGGAAAATATTATGACAAATTTATACCGTTTTCTTCGGTAAATATCGAGTTATTTATATGGAAACAGTTTCCTAAAATAAAAATAAAATAGAACTTAGCTACAAGTACATCATGAAATCAAAATAAGCCATAAAACATGAAAGCTTTTGATTTGATTTAAACAGATTCAGTATTCTATAATTTTGGACGAGTTTTTTCTTGCAATAATGCATTTCTTCTAGCACATGTTTTTCTCTCATTTCTTCCATATTCAGTGCGTAGATTTCAAAAAATTAAAATAATTTGTTGACGTAGAATTTGGGATAAACGTCGCTCTTATTTACAGTTGTAAGACGAAGTTATAAAGTAAAAAAAAAACATTAGAATAAGACGTAATTTTTGTAAAAATTTAAATACTACTTGTTCTCAAAAACTGCGGCAAACGTTAGATCTTTGCCTTTCAAAGTGAAATTTGGTTGAGGCAATTTAGACAGTAGATTCCAAATATCACATTTTAAAGTTCAAATCTCTCGATTCGCGGCTTGCTCATTCTTCAGTTACAATTGTTGGTTCTGTGGTGTTTTGCTCTAAAAATGACAATGCAGTGTAT
>JAQFZH010003543.1:0-13647 GCA_034695485.1 Entomobrya nivalis | reverse complement strand
TTTGTATTTTGTACACATATGTACATCGATAAGATAGAGGGATTAGGCGTTAAACAGGTTTATCACCCACACATACACAAACCACACATGCATATTGTACGTATATCAATCTTTTTAGTCTTCCAACATACGTGATGTTTGGCGTGTGCAATTTTTCCATCGACAGACACGCAACTCTCAATTCAATTTCATGGTACAAAACAGTACAATACTTTTCTATATTTATTAATACATATTCTATTATGCAGCCTAACTAGTTTTTCCACAGTAGGAAAATCTACTGTCGGGTAGAGCATGCAAGCAGTATTTTTGAACTCGTAGGTACGTATTCCCAGGTACGTTTTCCCTAACTTTCCCTTGGTTTTCATGATTATCGATAAAGATTCCTGTCGTGACTGTATGGGGCCACCCAACAAAATTATCTTTACTAGCAGCCACACGCCATTATATCTAAGCCACGCAAAGTTTTATTACTAGTCATTCTCTGTGGCACATATCATATCATAATGTAATCAGATTGTATAATAGAGAAAGTAAATATACGACGCACAATACATAATATTCCAAAATTTGGGAAACATTTATCAGGAAAATTAGCGGGGTAAAACATTCGACCTTTATATTATTATCATCATTAGATGGCAAGATAGTAATTATAATGCAGGTCAAAATTGTTACCCTATTTTTGTTATTTTGGAGCGCGTTCAGCGCTACATGGAAAGCTTTTAGTGTATAAAATCTCTTACATTGACTGAGATTGAAATTTATAATTCATAACATGACGTATCAGAACAATATGAGTTTAATGGATTTTTGGCGCTATGTTGAAGTCGAGACACGATGAGAAATGCTTTGTTCCCTGTCCTTATCATTATACTAGAAAATGAAATTAATTAACTTACAGGAAGACTCGAGTCCGTAAAATTCCAACGTATATTGCGCCCGGTAACATGCGCAGTGGGTTTTCACACGCAATAACAATACTAGCAAAAATCATATCATCATCATGAATATTTTAACAACTTTTCAAAAGGATTTCATCTCATTTTTTTTTCTTTATACCGCAACACTATATATAATCTTACTTCAATTCACTCACACACTATCTCAAACCACTTTTTGTGAAAAACTTTCTTTCATATCGAAACTTTTTTTCTTCATTTCAGAACTCCCACAACATTGCACATACAGCAAGTCTCCAATATGTGGCAAGTTGAATGTAACAAGCAGAACTGTGGGGAACGTGGTGAAAGGAGATCGAAGACTGATAATAATTACTTTGACAAGTTATTATTATAAAGGTACATATTTTCTTTCTGGTTCAAGAATTTTAGCACCTTGATAAACGACACCTTGAATGTCTTAGCACCTATTTTCCCCCGTTTCCTCCTTGTATATTATGTATTACGTGCACTCTAATTAGGTACGTATCCTTCCAACACTGCACTGGTATAACTTTTGTAACACTTCCCATTATTATTTACGGTGTATATATGTAATTGCAGCACCATTATTTCTATACGAATATTATACACCATTTTATTAGATACGCCACATACTTATGGCAGACTTGCAAGTACGTTTATTGTATATAGTCGAAGGAAAGTATTTTTGAGGAAATTGGCGTGCATAATTAAGAACACGGAGGAGCTGCAGCAGCGCTACTTTTGCCTACGCCAGCAGAACTACCTTGGTATATATTTCACCTGCAATCACCACTATACAAGATTATAAACTTGTATACGTGACGTGTTATGAAACTTTCACTAGTTCTAATAATAACAAGAAGAGTGGAGACTGAGGCTTTTCGTTCCTGATATAATCAAGATGAAGGAGTAAAAAATTTCATTCAACTTCTTTATTCTTCTTCATTCCTTTAAAGTACGGGCATACCCTTGCTTTTTACAAGCATTCCAGAATTTGTGGTTTCAATATGACATGCTTGTTCTTGCTTTAACATCAGCCCCACTTTTCTCGTAAGACAAGTGTGTGAGTGGTAAAAATGTGAACTTTTTTCTCTTGACTGAAATTGTGTTGTGAGTGTGTGTAGATTGGTCGTAGGCTACATTCAAGAGGAAAGAAACTGTGTGCTATAATAATATATCATGCACCTACATATCTCGACCAACCAAAGTATCACCACCGCACTACTGCTTTCGTTACTTTTTTCCACTACAACTCCGTCCACAACGGTTTCTTTAACCCATTTTCCAACAAGCTCGTCGCTCATTGCCGTATTTCATTCACGCTTTATAGGTATTTTCTTTGCAACTTCTTTTCTGTGTCTTGTTATCAAAGCGCCGTTTCATGTTTATGTCTACACGACAAGGGCATGGAAGAGCAGAAAAAATGGAGACAGGGCCCTTTCCTTTTCCACCGTAATTTTACTTTTATTTAACCAAGGCAGATTTGTAGACATCATTTATTTTTTTCTCTTGCTTGCTTTCACCAACAGCTCAAGACCTCAATGACTTGTCGTGTATTTTTTTGCGAGAACTCTTGTTGTAGCAGAAGTTGGTAGCAGTAAAAATGTAAAGACTTCGCGTATGTGGTAGCTGAGCTGAAACAAGTTAGAAAATATTGAAACAAGGCGATGGTATGGTTTTGAGAGTAGCGGATATGTAATATGGGATAAGTAATTAAATCTCCGCCAGTCAGTCACTCATTTTCTCGTTCTCTCCATGTGTCTACTGATTATATTTTCACTTTCACCACCACTACCATCCATTTTTGTATTATCGTGTGCTCGATTGCTCGTTGTCAAATTTAATTGTGTCATTGGTTATAATCGATTTTAATCATAATCAGCTGCTTTGCTCGAAGAGAAATCAATATTAATTCACTTTTCTTTTGTCTCGAGCAAATATGGTGTGTGAACTTTTTCTAAAACTTCCTTTACAAGTGTCAGCACCAGCGATCAACAGAGCAGAGTATCAAAATGGCTTGACTTAAGAGACGACTAATGGTGAATAAACGGGTCTGCTTTTGATATGGCGAAATTGTTACATCCTCCGTAATCTTTAAGTTGTAGTGGCGTCATATGTATTACAGTTATTTGATGTGTTGACATATATGATAACGACGATAGTGTATAGTTGTCTACATTAGTATCGTATTATATTTAACCATGTTGTGGTTCTTTCCTCATCACTAAAAACAACGAGCATTATACTCCTCTTTGTGTAGACAGGCTTCAAATTACACGCATCGGAGAATATATTAAGGATTTTGATTAGATTCTCTTTTTACTTGGAGCGGCACAAAGTAAAATGAGTGGTGGAAGTAATATATGAGTTCCACAAAGGTATGTGTATATCAATATGGTAAGGAGGCGCAAGATGAAAATGTGGAAGGCTGTAGGCTTGTCGCTTCTGCTGTTTGAAACCTTATACAACACCAGCACCAGCCACAATATATATAGCAGTCATTGGCATCATACTTTCCTCATATCATCATTACTCCAGTGAGAATCTCAGAAAAGAAATTCCTGCGAGCGAGTGAGAGGCATGAAGGAGTAATGAATGCGTTTTGTGCACGAATCACGTCAACCCAGTCCGTACACCACACGGCCGCCACCACGAACTAGCACGATCCTTCATAATAATAATTTTCATCAAAAGCAGTAAACTGAGTGAGTGATGTGTTCGTCCTCCTCTTGGTTAATGCATTCAGAGTCATAATAGCGTAATAAGCGAAAACGGAATATGCATGATGATATTCAGTACACCCAGTAAAGTTCTTTGCTTTTACTTCATTTTCACTTGGGCGCCACATGCCATGTGTACGCTACGTTAAATTTGTGTAAATTCGATATATGTATTTAGTAATATACCGTCATAAAGTTCATATATATTAGAATTGCATGCTCAAAGCAAATTGGCATAGAAGTCTTCTCATGCGTTATGGATTATTGTTGCACAGATCCCGTATAACTTAACCACGTCGACACATACACTAGCAGCAGCATGATGTTAGTGTTGTTATTGTTGCTGATGATGAATGTTTAAATTTTCGTTCAACAGGACATTTGTCATTATGTACAGATATATAATGGACTTTCGACAACGACTTTTCTTCGCACACTGCAAATATTGTTAAGGTTAAATTATGATCTCGTGAATCAAGTCAAGATGGCTAGGTCAAAAGCAGAAAGAAACAAGTTATGTTGTTTTCTCCTCAAACCATATATTATAAAATCATCAGGACTTTCCATCTTCTGCAATTGGGTACAGTCCATGTTGCGGGTATTAACTACACACCCAGTTTTGAAGGTACAAAGGAAGTACCAGTGAGTTTAGACATCCTGTTTCCTCGCAGATAAGTATAAATTCTTATGGTTGGAATTTACTTCAAGTCAGGCAATATTTTTCACAGGGTGAAACCAAATTTCTCACGAGATTCCGGAAACAATGGAGAAAATCCGCTTTCACCATCGTCACCACTGCTTCCACACATTTTTCGCGCTTTAGAGTATGTATATGTACTGTGTGTGCGGCTGAGATTACCGATGATGGTGACGGCGGTTGGTGACTATGATTAAAGCAAAGCGGCAGTTGGTTTAGGAGACGTGACCGCTTTTTTCATTTCAGAAAAAATACAACGCTTGCAAAAAAGAAGTAGGTTTTATTGGTAACAGAAACGGTAGTAGTAAATGGCATCGTCGCTCGTATAATAACATTAAAGACAGCAGCAAACGTAACGCAAAGTTTTAAACAACTTTACCCTCTTTGTGAGAAAATGTTTACCAGTCAATCCAATAAGAATAAGACTCTTACCAAGCTTCTATTTCCAATCGACCTACATAGAACTAAACCAACTAAACTTACTCGAGTAGTAGTATTATTAATCAACCTTGTGCTCTGCGGTTGGTCGCATGGTTGGGAGTCTAGATTACGATTTACATTACTACCCATGGCCATGCGATATTTACATACACGTAACACGCTCAACGTTGTATGTTGTGTAGCACTTGTAAATGCTTCTTGACCTCTCATGACTTTCGCTTTTGATATGAAAGGCACATCCTTTGTAGTTGTAGTTTCCTCTTTTTACGCGTTTCTCTATCTGAGTCTCTATCTTTTGTTGCATTTTACAGCTTTCTATGCATCTTGTCTACTTTCACTTTTGTTCTTTGTGAATATAAAAACACATTCTTCGCTTAAGCTGCTAACCTTGTATTCTATCGTCATTGTACGTAATGTATTATAGACAGTATACCTAAGTAAAATATTTTGAACAACTTAAACATGAATCTGACAGCTTTGGGATGGGCAAAAAAAGTTAAAGCTAGAAAGGGAAATACGAGATGTAAAAGAAGATGAAAAAGAAAAGGCCAGAAGAGAATATAAAGTAGTCTATAGCCAGCGAGTTTTTTTTTCTCGCTTACAACAACCGATGTTAAGGCATTGCCAGTTTTCCTATCTATTTATTTATGAATTTCTTCCCACCTCTTCCTCAATATCTCTGCATGTGAGTGTGTATATTATAATGATGATCATATAATAACAATAATGACATAGGAGAGAGCAAGCAGAGATGATGGGGAGTGGAAATGGTGTGGTGCAAAATATAAAATATATAAATACGAGCATTTTTGGTAGGTTGAAATTGTCAAAACTATATACCATTCCAAACATAATATATCACTAACAGTAGGAAACGAGAGAAAAAGAAGAAGAAAGGAATCAGTGGGGAAAAAAGTGAGAGACTTGTGAATTGGCTTTGGCTTCGTTGAATTTTGATGATGATAGGAATTGTCGGAGGAGGAGTAAATTTGCCAAGTGCCTCTCTATCGCCTCTCTCCACGACTACTTTTCTTGCTGAATACGTCTCTATTTTATTCTCTTTTTTTTCTTCGTCTCTTTCCATTACTATTTTCTCTGTTTCTCGCCATTTCTTCTCTGTACGCACACACACTACTATACTAACATCTATCCATAATATTACAATACATTTCTTTGAGATTTTCTAGTGGGATTCTACTGCAATCCTGCATTGCTCAATAATAAACGTACCACTACGTGTAATGTTGTGCACGTTGATAGTAATGTTAGGTACAAAAAACGAACAAGTTGACGGCATCACTGCTTCTAGTTAAGCCGTCGAATAAGAGAAACGTGAAAGAAAGGGACCTCGAGGTAGCTATTCCAGTTACAAGAGATATTTTCCAGACACAAATCCCTACATTTTTTTTCTTCTCACTAACTTACTCCTGCATGCTAGCTTGTTTTATCGTTTTTATTTTCTCAAGTATGTACTTTAAAAACAAACAGACCAATAGACATAGTAGGAAGAAGCAAATGTATATATGTATGAATCCATGCTTATATCATTGTATACGTAATTTTCCTTGCAATCTACATTTTTAAAAATAAAGCGAGACCAGTTGGTTTGGTCTGAATTTCAAGAAATGGAAAACTACCTGTCTTACTTTTTGTTTAAATAATATTCCTCTGAAAGAGCTCACAAGCTGAGCCAAGCCAGAAGCGACCTAACTCAATTCCAAGAGGCATGATTTCTACATGTATGTTTATCCATTCGTGCTTATTATCTGTATAACTGCAATGTTGACTTTTTAGCTAAACCCTACTGCTACTTTGTGTCACTGCCTTGTTGCATATACCTTGGCATATATGTATATAAGTTATGCTATTATATTTATGGTATGGACCTACTGCAGTGCAAACCAGTGGAATGCAATATGAATCGAATCTAGGTAAATATGTTTTATACATGTGAAAGTTTTGACTTTCTTGTGTGCCACTCCAAATGAGTAACAACAACAGCAACTGACTGCTGACTTCGTTCCGCTATGCTTTACATAGCTACCTACATATTTCGGGCAGGAGTGAAATTAAAAACATACAGAATCGCACAAATACCTAAAACCACGTATGTATCTAAACATAATGTAAAACAGTTTGTTATGCTGTTACTCGATTTTTTTATACACACCACTTTCCCTGGCACTGGGTCCCCTGCTGTTTTCAAATTATTTACATGTTTCTACTAGTACTGCAAAGTTGTGTTCGGAGGGCAAGTAAATTGTGGAAATGTATTGCAATGTGTGTTATACACATGACCATAGACATATATGTCCTTGATACAAACTAAGAAAAAGTTTTTTCCTTGTCAAGAAAATCCATTTATGTGGAGTATTCCATATTCGTATCTCAATCACGATGTCCGAAAAAATAAAAGGGAGAAAATATTGAAACTTACTTGTAATTTAAAACTTAATTTTTATCCTGATACAGAACGATAAGTCCCAGTTTCAAAACTATTACAATAAAAAGGTATTCGCCTTGAATATTTTATAAAGACTCGAAAAAAATATGTAGCTGTATTATATGCACCTAATCATATTATACTTTTTTTAAGGAAACCTTACATGTTACGCTCTTAAAGTAAACTTATTGCTTTAATTCTTTAGATTTTTTCTAGGCCAAAAGCGTTTATTGAAATCCTTACTTTAATACAAAATATGCTGGATCTATACAGATAGTGTACAAATTCAGTAAAAAATTTAAAAAGAAAGCCTTCGTATTTGGCTTCTTCGATAAAATAAATATAATACCATCGAGAAATTCTTTTTATCAGCCCAACAGCAATATTACTACCACTGCAGCTGTATTACTTTTACTAGAATCATTTCTCGATATTCCGCATATTTTTCTTTACACATCCACCCAAGTTACATGATGATCTTCATCGTGATCATGATCATTTATGTTATGATCGATGCTAACTCACTGGTTATGCATGTACATAAATGCAATAACCACCAAGTTGAGTTACACTGTACTATACATTTGTTTACATATATGTCATCGAGTGAAAGTGTCTGTATCTCTTTTGAACATTTTGGTGAAATAGATATAGAGGCTCATTCCATGTCTAATATATTTTTTGGAAGAGAGACCAGCTGCTGTTGCGGTTACTACTGCCAGTACGACCGAGATACCATCTACTACTACTGCTGTTTCTTAGTCGGTGTTTTTTCTGAGTTGCTGATCTAAATGTATTTTTGTGGTTTGGTCTGTGAAGCTTTAAGCTTCCCTTTCACTTACTCGTCGTGTAGTCTGTTTTTCGTAGTACAACAGTGTCCTTCTTCAACTCTATACTTTTTCACTGAAAAGAATTTTTTCATAAAAATTGTTTCTCCACCAAGCGAGATATGAAAATAAGGAGAGAAATGAATTTTGAGTTCAAGAGTGGTTTGTTGGTGGTCGGTGTATTGCAATGTTTCCTTTTATCTTTGCATGAGAAGCTACTTATACACACAAACAACACACACTTTCACAATTTACAGGACACTTTTCCTTTGCTTATATGATGAGATAACAGGATTTTTTCTCAACAACGACAACGTGAAAAGAAAATAGGAAAACCGTCAAGCAATGAAATTCTCAGAGGGAACATTATTCCCAAAACTGTACTCTATTTCCATTTCTCGACAATGCTACACACACAAGTACGTTTTTAATGTAAGCATCTAGCAGCATTGTTGTTGGCCAAAAGTAAAGAGCACATATGCAATGTTTTTTTGTTGATATTTGTTGTCCTTTTGACGGTCGTTCTTTCTATAGGTTCCTTTTAATAGATATGAGAAGGAAGATCTGTCTCACAAATCCATGCATTTTTTACTTTTGTAATTTTTTATTTTCTTATCCGAGAAACTTTTCACTTTGTGTAAAGTTTTTGTTCTTTCTGTCATACGATCCACTTTTATGAGTTTACAGAATATTATTGATATTCCTCGAGTAAATATTATGCTAGTTCTTCGTAAAGTGGGTATATAGTTAGCAATTTGTAACAAGATACTTGATTTTAACAAATTATGAATCACTATAATTTTGAATGTATTTCCGCCTCTTTCCAAACCCCGATCAATATGAGAATTTCATTTATTTTCTCCGACAGCAGGAAATCCAATAACATTCAGTGTTACTATTTCATAATGGATTCACGAAAATATCCCTCTTCAGCCAAGCTGAAATAACCAATCACTTTAAATAATCCAAATGTCACTTCACTTCCGTACTGCGTTTACTATATGCATGTAATGCACATTCTAGTTTTTTGTGCAAACACGACGAAGTATTGAACGCGTGTCTAGTGTGTACCAACAAAAAAAATCGTTGAGAATAATATTTCCCACACTCGAATCCTTATAAAACCGCTGTTCTCAAGATCTTTGCACAAGTGGGATAAAAAGGACAAACAGGAGCAAAGGACTAACAACACACACACGAACTCACATCAGCAGCGCGTTAACTTATTCTTCTTTTTCTACTCCCATGAAATATTATTATGTATACATGAGTCTTTTCTCGTCGACTCCTTTTGCTTGCAGCCTGAATGAATGACTGATGGGCCACCAGGAAAAAAGGAGAATGTACTATAGAGACCCTCTTCAATGAGTGTCAACTCACAACACTGAACAGCCCGTTCCTTGTCCTGTCCATAGTAAAACTCTATCTCCCCATATTCCAATGCCTAGTATGCATTCTCTACTCGTTATGTACTTTCCCTGCCATCAACAGAAAGCTATTCCATATAGCTTCTCCTGACGGTTCGGTCGGTACTAGCACAGTACTACCAGTTCTTAGCTGCTGGTTTGGATTTTTGGAAAGGACGACGACTTGCAACAACACTCGCACACATCAGCAGAAAATGTACTACTACCGCACATCGTGCGTCGGAATGAAATAAACTTGTGACTTGTGGTCGTTTCACTTCTTTCTCTCACATAGCTTTCTCCTCTCTTTGTACTCTTCCCAGAATACTACACACTTCAATGTATATAACACTCAACTTTGCTCTCTCTCTTTCACTCGCACTGCTCCTGTCGTTATTTTTTTTGTATCATCTCTCGATGTGTTTTCTTTTGCAATATAAACAAGTTATATGCGTGTATAATATATTCATGTAAACCAACATAAATATATAACGCGTGAATATTACATTAGAACAACCAAATGAGAAATATACACACAGAATAGCATTCTTGACTTCTTAACATAAGCTAAGACTAAACACAAAAACCTTTCTCATTTTATATCCACACTTGCGTTTTTTGTGCAGCATGTTTGTGTACGAGTTTTTCTGTATCAGTATCTTTTTGCTTGTTTTTCCTATGTGTGTGGATTCACCTCTTGAGCTTTTATATAAACGAATGTGAATCAGCTTTTAATGTATCACGTTTATTCTTGGCATAGATATATTTTTTTATATACATACATAGGTACAAGAGCAAGCTCACCTACTACAGACTTTCATTATATATTTTATTTATGCTTTTCTTTGTCTTACACAATATTGTTACATGATATATGTGTATTATGGGGTTTAGTTTAATCTATAAAAGATATGTACTATGTATGTAGATATGATTGTACATATTTCTTCAAAACATTGAAAAGAAAAGAGCTCATGAACAGCCCACTGAGCTTATTTCATGTAGCATGAAGGTTTGTAAGTGTATACTATGTCGTAGTGTATGATAGAGAAAGTGCTACTATTATACTACGTCGTCGTGTAGTGATCCCATTGCCGTCGACGCAATAATAACATGAAAATATTCTGAGCTTTCTTCTTTATATATAAGCTCTTTGTGTGTGTATTTAAGTGTGCTGCTGCACTCCTTTGGCTGTTCACTCCACACGACCACCAGTAAAACTAGATGATCGTTGTGGATAAAAATGGGACTTGTGCCCGGGGAATGGGAAAGAAAACGGACAAGGAGCAAGGAACAACGAGATAAAAAAAATGCTGAAGAATATCAGAAGACCAAAGCAGTTTTTTGTAGTACGTAACATAAACCAGTCAGAATATAGTATGGAATTAATATACACAAGTTTAAAATAGTTTGGCTAAAATACATATAAAAAACAGTGTGAACCTTATTGTATATTTTATGTCGAGGAATTGGACAAAGAGAAAATTTCTAGTTTAGTCTACAACAATATTCTGCTGCCGCAGCTTACATGCATAGTATTTTTGTAAAGCAACGAATATTGTAACACCATGTATTCCTTTTTTACGTTGCAAAGAACGAAAATTGAGAGAGCGAGCGAAAAAAAACAACGGACCACTTTTTAAAAAGCGTACATGGTTTTGGTTATATACCCAAATGAAATTCAACGCTGTTGAGCTGATCTCGTATGTATTAAACTATTTTTACCTCTCCTAAAAATCCAGCCCGATTTTTGTTACAACGAAGGATAGAATATATATACATAGGCACATAATGTAGACTGGTTATAACAAGAGATATTTTATATCATGAAAGGATTGTGAATCTATAGTGTTCAACTACCTCTGCACTTTTCTACTTGTGAAAGCTCAACACCACGAGACTGGCTGACTGCACTATGTTCTCAGCTCAACTTCAATAACATACGTAGCGTAGAGCAGAGAGGGTTTTTCCATCATCAGCAGCATTGCTGATAATACACACAAGTACTTTTACGTACTACTGTCATTGGCTTGTATTTTCTTTACTATAATGCCGCTGCTTTCTCTAGATGTGTGGCTTTATTTATTATATACAATGGATGTATGTATATATATATCTTTGTAGGAGCTGAACCCAAAGTTACATATATAAGCTTATTTTTTATATGTAGGCATTCACATATGGATTCGCATACACACGCCTATAAAACGTTCTACTATTATTATTAATAATAGTATATAAGGAAGAGAAAGAGGAGCAGCAGACGTATACACTTTTATATTATATGTAGACCATTGCGCAGCCCTGTCCAGCGCAACCCTAACCAAACAAGTATTGATTCTAGGAGCATGGAGGAGCTTGCTAGAGCTCTCTTGCTGCAGTTATAGTAGAAGTAGGAATACCAGCCACACAGCAAACAGAGAAAGCAAGAGGCATATTCACTCACACTGCGCTTCTGCTGCCGCTATACTTACACTGCACAGCAGAAACTCAACTGAAATTTATATTCTTTTTTCACAGGCGCTCCTTTATATTTTCTGTGCGAGCTTGTTTAAATGGAATCATGTAGGTAAGGGAAAAGCCAAAAGCCAGACTGGAATACGAAAAAAATGAGATAAAAAAGTTTCTTGTCAACTTGTAGTCGTAGTAGTCATCATCGTCGTCATCATACTAGTAGTAGAAGTAGTAATAGCGAAGAAGTCGCAGACCTTGTAATGATGGTAAAGTAACGGTAACACAAAAAGATGGAAAGAGAATGTTTCCACTTTTTGTCTGTTTCCATCCTAATGGAAAACATGGTTTGGTTTTTGTTGGAAGGTTTATATCATATGTACTAGTTCCCTCGAAGCTCCCACGAAGTATGGTTGGAAGAGTTGTTATTGTAGTGCTTTTATAAGCAAAACGAGTTGAGTAGAGGGAGAGCGAAAGAGGATCAGAATTTTGTTAGAAGAAGGGACATTTATAGTTTGGTTATTCAAGGAAGAAAACAAAGTCGCTGAACAGCATTTTCTGCTTCGCTCTTTCTTGGTATTACACAATTACACGCGGCGTGTGTGCAACTCAACTCTATCTCTGCTCTCCAAAATGTTATATCAAAAGTACATTACGTAAAATAATATGTTTTTTTTTGCTTGATGGTGTGCTCTGGACTTTTAAAAGGAAAAAAAGTAGGCGAGCATCTTTTTGATGGAAAGTGATCATTATTACGTATAATAAAGGGTGAATGCGTATCCATTTTTCGTTTATAATGTGTTTATTTTCCTTTCACTTGCACAATCACAAACAAGTCAACCATGTGTATCTTGTACCATTTACGCTTTTGAAATTCAACGATGATGTTATTTCCTCATTCAAACGATTTTGTTGGTAAGCCTAAAAAAATACATGTTTGGATAATAATGTGCGTAGGAGAATAAAAACCACCAACATAATTTCCTCTATAAAATGAACTGATTCAATGACTACATGATTACATAATATTACACTAGCGCCTACGCTGAACTAAACACGCATTATTTGCTTTGCCAGAATATAAAGAAGTGAAAGCGAATCGACCAAACCCACAGATTTTCAATAAAGCTCGAGGATGAACATAATTTAGCTCTGTGGAAATAGGAATTTTCTCTTTAAATAGGATATTGATGGCTTCCTACTTGAATTAGCCAAGTATTGGAACGCACAAAACTTATATCCACTACCCACAACAAGCATAGCTGAAGATACAACGGACCGATAGTCGAAATGGGATGGCTTTTGAAACGGCTCCACAAGTTTCTTTTCAGAAAACACGCCATGATTTCTACGAAATTATGTTTAACCCGACAAAAATTCAGTATCTATTCCATTGGAAAGCCAGTTAGCAAGACTATGATCTCGTGCAACACTATGTTTGTGTACGCAGGAATAGATACCTCGTTACTTTCTTTAGTAACATTATAGGTTTGAAAATGAATGTGTATAGATAAAAAAAACATTGAACAAAAGGATGCAAAGTATATGTATAGCACAAACAAAATACTGTTTTGGGTTACACTACTATCGTCGTCAGTGTTTGTGCAGTATATAGGCTTCATCTTATTTCTTCAACATTTCCTTATCAAATTCCCTGGGAATTTACTCTTTTTTTATTCGCTAACTTTTTATATGCAGCATATAGATTATTTGTTAAACTCAAACTTTATTTTTAC
>JAQFZH010003542.1:0-13648 GCA_034695485.1 Entomobrya nivalis | reverse complement strand
GATATCAATTGATATTGCTCCGTAATCTGTGTTTTTAAACTTTATTTATTTATTTCTACCCAACAGCAAAAACTGTAGGGTTATGTCAAATGCGAAATTAAGGCATGCTAATGGCGTGCTTTCTTCAAGAAAATTGTTATCTCCAAACTTTGTTTTGAGTATAGCGCAAGATTTCCAATATCGTCTTGACCACCTCCTATCGACACGAGACGAAAAGCTAGACTCAAGATGTTTAACATTTTCAAGCTTTTGTTTTGACTCGGCATAAACAGACACCATTCCTCCAATGACAACCAATATAGATGCTGAACAATCAATCGTCATCATTAGATTGATTGAAATCATAAAAAGATTTGATTGTTGATAAGGACCCTTTACCAGTCCAATAAGAAAGCTTAAATTTATTGCGAGAGTAAAAATTACACCAAACATTAATACGCCCAAAATTTTCTGTTGTACCAGATTACTAAAAGTATTTAGAATTTGAAGCTGACGATACAATATAGCATCCTTATAAATATCCCTGCTTTGTTTATACCTTTTCCAAAAGTGGATTATATTTTCCTGAATCCTCATCGTTCCAATAATATGAACTGCTATAAACACAAACGTACATCCTTGAGCACCATACCACCAGATCCACATATTTGCAAGCACGGTTGCTAATTTAATTATGGGTGCAATTATTTTGATCAAAGTAGCAAAAATGCCGAATACCTGCAATTTATAGCATTCTGGTAATATAAAATAACCAATTAAGGATGGTTTACACGGAGAATTCCAATGGACACCAAGAACATAAATAGGTGGGAAAGATACACAAGTAATAAGCAACATTGGAATTAGCATAAGGTTAAGATACTCTATGAGAGAATAACAACGCAAGCTAAGTTTAGGTTAAGTTTTACTCGCGTAAGTTTTCTTGAACACGAATAAACTATTCAAGTAGAGTTTCAAAGTTTGGCCTTTATCTCTACACAAGAAAGCGTAGCTTGACCAGCATCCAAGTAATATTAAAGAAAACAATGTAAAAATGTTCCCCGTTGTGTTGTTATTACGCTGGTTAGCAGGTTTGTATGTTACGTGTATAACAAGTTGGAAACATTGTATTAATACAGCAAAGATATTAAAATAGCTTTTGAACTTAATCTTTCGTATTTCCAGTTGATTTTGAACTTCAAACAAGACTTCGTCTTCGGAAAGGTTAGAGCTTTGATTTATTTTGACAGGAGAGCATTTAAATTTAGTTATTAGCCTCATTGCTTTTGAAAGCAGATGATGACTTTCGATGAGTTTTGGTAAACTTATCGAAACAAGAAATCGTTTCGCTGATGATAACTTATTTTCTATTGGCAAAAACATTTTTCGGTAAGCAACCATGTTTCGAAAATTGGTAAGCCACAAAGTAGATTCGAAAAAAATTAAGAAGCGGAATTTTGGTTTGTGAATGTCTGGAAGATAAATTTACTTCTACTTGAGTTTAAGCTTACCCAAGAAAATTGTGCTGGATATATTTTTAGGAATTATTATTTGGAGAATAATTAGCTATTATACTAGTGACGGCAAAACCGTTGTTTTTGATTGTCGGGATGATAAGCATTTTTAATACACGTGCTCATATATACATAATAGCCTTACAGGTACATGTATAAAACCGGCATAGTATATAAGTGTATTTTTGTAGCTGAAAACTCAAATATATGATGTTTTTCATATAGAATTCGGAAATTTTAATTAAAATATTTTGTGACCAAATCACATTTAGCATCTTTTCTAATTACAATTCTTCGTCTTGGACTTATGTGTCAAAAGTTCATGGCTAATATATTCTATTCATATTATATAAAACACACGCGCGTAATAAAGATGATACTGATAACACATTCAGCAGTTCAGCCTATCATTCCTATCCAAATGGTCAAGCAACGTGACCAATATATTGACCAAATATATCATTGTCTGAAATACATGGATCGTGCCTGTGTTTTTATGAATATATGTAAATTATTCACGTGTCTTTATAAAGTGTTGCTTTGGCGAAAATGTAAGACATAAATATTCGATGAATATATATAATTAAAAACTTGAAAATACTGAAATGATCAGCACAAGTTGTCGTGACGCAAACCAGTGTTTTTGAGTGTTGGGATGAGGAGTAGTTTGAATACTCGTGCTCAAATACATAATATCCAGACAGGTAGTTTGCGTATAAACCCGACATAGACATATTGATTCATTCACTTGGAAGTGAAATATATTTTTTTGACTTGAATTGGATAATAATCCAAACTGTCATATAAAGATATTACTACAACCACATATTGTATTCAAAACAAGCTGAAGTTGATATTTTATGCTGAATGCTTGGTATTAATTTGAAATTTAGTAATATACATGATTATGATTACATAAGACTTACTAAATTATTAATTAACTTTGAATCTGCTTACTTGTTTCACTGTAATGGATAAAATATAAAATGTCGCCTTTCTGCTCATGTTTTTGACTTTCCTGTCGCATAAAATTTTACTTGAATCTTATTTTATATTACACTATACAAATAAATAGCATTCAATTCTTACACAGAATTAAGAGTAAGCTTTCATTTTCCATGCACGCGGTAAGACTCACTTCCATGTTCCCGACTTTAGCAAAAAAAAATCTGCAATGGTATCGATTAAAACAGACGCTGCATCTTGAGCCCCACACTATTCTTGAGCTAAATTGCCATACAAAGTTAATGGTATTAGTGGAATTATACTCCAGTTGAACCGATTCGGAATTGTCTGATGTTGAGGTAAACATTTAAATCTTAATTCCACAAATGCAGTTTCACCAAAACTTCGTCAACTCATAAATTTCGACTAAATCTTTGGTTATCTCGTTCAACAATTCGATTAAAAACATCCACTAAATATACACACGGTAGACTGAAAACATTATCACTATAGTATACTAACCCGGTTTATTCGGTAAATAGGATTATGTTTTTGTGCTGTCGGTATTGTAAAATTTGAACAGCTGTTATCGGCGTTTTGACTTTCTAAAATATATCATTATCATTCATTTTGTGATGCAAAATATGGTGGATTCAAGAAATCGTCTTGCATATGCCTATAATACGTGCTTTTTGATTTGTTGGAACTTTTCCTACTACAAAAAATTGTAAAACATGCATTAAAAGTTTACAAGTTACAGTTACGATTCAATGTATTTCAGTTCTTGAACGTTTGTAGTCAGGCATTTTTTAATAAAAACATTGAACAAGACTTTAAAACGTAAACACACAGTATAACAATCATCAATCATAGTGTCTCAGGATGCGGATTTTGATGGAACTTATAAAGTGGCTAATGGGTTTCGTTCTTGTAGTAATTCTATAAAAATATTTGAGCTTAAATATATTTTTTTAAATGAACAATATCAGGTGGCCAAAGAACCCTTATTCGGTGAAGCGCTGAAGCCTGCCAAACTGCGTTTCATATGCCAGTACTCAATCGACAGAATTAGCCGTAGTGTCAAAAATACATTAGTAGTAAGAAATATAGGGATAATTATTGTAAAATATCGGGAGAAATAAATAGGTAGTTTCCTGTGTTAAGGTGTGTTAGTATGGGTAAGATAGGAACGGAAAATGATGATGCAATGATGATGATGATCATGATGATGACTAGGATGATGATGGGGAGTGATGGTAAGAGATCAAGTAAGTTTCAAGTAATCATACTATTTAATTCTCCCGATACATTACAATAATTATCCCTATATTTCTTACTACTTACATTTGTTCCCAGTCAAAACGTCAAGCAATTAGGCCTTCAAATTTTAGCTTCAATTAACAATGAGCAATTAAATAAGCTTTTGGACGTTGCTTTGGAAAATAGTTCAGTTTATGCGGGTCAAACATACTCTCTTATTACTAAATTTCGGAAATAATCAGAGATATGAAAGGTACAGCACAGGTAATTCAAAATATGTTGAGGTATGTGTCAATACACCCCATTATCCAGACGCGGCTTCCCCATCCGGCGATGCGTCACACCGATGGCCTCCAGCCAATATGAAGCCACCACCACACCTACACGCAACGAAGAAGAAGTAGCGAGCCAGATCCCACTCGCATCATTCAGCAACATTCTCACACTTTACCATTCTCAATCATCATTCTCTGTAATGTATATCTTTTTCTCTAATAAATAATTAACTAAAACAGTTAAGTAACTGCTATCACTCGAACCTCTCATTCATCAGCATCACACACATCGTGATCATACATAGGATAGCTGACCAAATTATTGAAATGTGTGCCGAAGCAGATTTTGAGATTGTATAAAAAATTAACTCATGTTAAATCCTTGACAAGTTGTAACATTTATGCAATAATTAAATGAATTCATGCACATATCTGATAAAAAATTGTACTGTGCTATTTACATAAACCAATGTTAATGAAAACCGTCTTATGACCGTTGACACCCATATGATAGTGTACGGTGCGTCGCGCGGTGTAGCATTATTATGAGTGCGAATAAAAATGATGAATTGTATGGTCATATTGTTTGATTTAAACTATAATTGTTTTTTTATTTCTATAACTCATTGTAGAATATCTGTATAGTGCACCCGTTTGAATAGGTTAAGTGTGCATTCACAGAAAAATACTTTGGTTAGACAAACACTATGTTTAATTCAAGTCAAAATAATAGTCAAGTCATAATTGGCAATCATGAAAAGTAAAGTATTGCTACGATAATGTTATTACATGTAAAAGTGTGATGAAAACGAATAAATACTACTCTCATTTGAAACCCATATACTGACAAGATCAATTAATTGTCCGCCCTCAAACGCAAATATTAAGTTTTAAACTATGGTTTGTGTGGTTATATTAGGTAAACTAGTAAACGACATTTATAGAAATCAATTTATAAGCACAATTTTTCGAATTAATCCTATTGTGAAAACAAAACTGTTGGTTTTAGTATCACAATTTACCGAACATATATAATAACTAAATGAAATATATCATTGATAATTTAATGTAGAATCTGAGCCATCATTCATTTGTAATCAGTCAACTAACTTTGATCAGTTAACCATTACATTTCTTCTTGTACCCCGTTGAAACTCGCGTAAAGCTGACTTAAACTTATTTGAGCTCATTTCAAAATGGCAATTTTCAACAGTTATACTTTATCACAACTTTTGCTTATTTTCTATGTATTAAGGGAAGTGCCTTGTCAGAAATTCTGTAAACACAATACGCTCATCAAAATAATTTATATTTGCTTGACTGAAAATTTTAATGCAATAATTGTTTTGTTAATTTTAAAGGTACCGATGGACCAGGATATTTGTGTTGGTATAACAATTTCAATGATCGAGACAAAATTTGTGCCAGTAAGTTAATTTGTTATTATTCTAATTTACTCTCCTTTTCAATAGCTATATAATCTAACAATACGTTAATCCCTATAGCTCAAGGACTCTACTGTCGTTATTCCTTTCATCCATTTGGAACATCGATACTAGGAACATGTTTCTGTTGCAGGAAAAGTTCTGCATATCCAAGTTCTATTCCAGTTTCTGAATTTCCTCTTTGCCCATTGTAAGATTTTTTTCAAATATACCAAACTTATTTGCTTGTTTTATTATGCTGTAAAAAATAAACTTAGATTCAGCGGATTAGTGACCGATTTTTCAAGTTTCGATCGCAAGCTAGAGCCTAAACTTACAAAGATGCCACTTGACGTTCATCCTTCAACTGTGGCTTCAAATCATATTCACGAAATTATCCCTGTAACAATAGAAGGAGAGGACGTCAAATATATAGATATTTCAGAATTCTCCTGGAAAAAACGGCTTGAAACCTGTAAACTTTCTAATGGAATAACCTTAAAACAAGAACTATGGGAAAACAGCTGGGTAAACGAAACTGAATATTGGGATAGGTTTCTTGCGAATCAGTGCAACCCAACAAACAATTTAAAGTCGAAATGGTATCGGAACGATATGGTATATCCAACGTAGATTGAGCGTAGTTTTTGCACCCTCGAGCTATACAGAATTGACGCCTAAATCTCCGTGTCAAAACACCATCGTAAAATCGACACCGTAGTTTTATCGTAGTAAAAGTGATGCGTGGTCGTCGGAATTCCATTGGTAAAACGACACTAATACAACGTCTATCACATATCATATGTCGTGCGGTGATGAGTCATTAGAATTTTAATAAATAAATTTCATTTACAAACAAACCCTTAGGAGCAATTATTTTTTATTAATAGCGTAAAAACTTTTATTTTGTTTAATTACAAAGAGGTATAACATAAAAATCGTCCTTTTGTGGAATAACAATGCACTTTTTTAACAACAAATCAATGTTAATGATGTCTTCTGTCTCTGACAAGGTATTTACCGTAAATATTCCGAGCTTCTTGCTACTTACAGGATACCACTCTACTTCGTTATAATTTTCAAAAAATTTAACATTAATGTGATTACAAACTAAACTCTTACTAACTAGAACACAAACTTTTCCGCAAGAAGTAAAATAATAGTTGTCCTTAGAATTTTTTGAAACTACTAATTTTTTAGTTTGAATAGTATCAGATTTAAATAGATTTCCATCCCTCTCCGAAATGCGATTAGCAACCTGAACTAAAAAATTGCTATGCGATTTAATTAGTCGTTTTAATTTTTGCATAAAGTTTTCAAATGGAAATGCACTAATCGAATCTAGTTTTCCATGAACTAATGCATCCATATGTAAATGAGACAGCATATGCACATTATAAACACAACTATCTTTAGAGTAAACATTACCAAATTCATTAGAAAACCGTTCTAACAAAGTACCAGCATAAGAAATCCATTCCTTCTCGCATGACGACGTAAGAATATAAACACCAGTGTGAAAATAAACAAAATGTTCGTAAAAATTTTCGTCCAATATTCCTTTTAAAGCTAAAGGTCCTAAATACAACAAGAATAATCTAAACTCAGTCGCTTTCCAGTGCCGGAGATCGTCCAAAGAACGCGAATTCCTATTAAAATCATTTGGAATATACTTTGCAAAGCTTATTAAACGTCTGTTTAACTTGTTAATAAGTTTAGGCTTAATCTTAAATGGTAAAATTTCTTTCCACATTAACAATAACTTTTTCTTAACCCCAAGACAGCATAAATGCATATAGTCAAGCGGTATTTGAGTCACTAAACCAATTTTCAAATTAACGAGAGGACTAATGCCTTCATGATGTTCAGGAAAAGTTTGTTGAACGAAATCTTCATCGGTGTATCTTTCTACCTCTTTATAACCACTATATGTAACTTTACGGCGCCATTTGCCTTTCCGATGGCATCTTTCACAGCCGTAATAACCGTTATGGTTTTTAATACATTTAATATAACTACGCGCTGGAGCATCTGCAATATTGCATCTTAATCTAATATTAAAATCTTTATTCTGATGGGACACACCTTTCTCCTCTAAATGCATCATTTCTTCTACAAATGGACTAAGAAATTCGGTAACATCTAATGGCTTACTATTACCACAGTACAAGCTTATTACAAAAATTTGGTTAGAATCATCATTAAAATAAGCCAAAATTGGCCAAAACTGGACATTTGAACTTTTGCTTATAGGTAAACCATCTATTCCAATTGTAATTGTTATAAGATTAGGAATGGATCTTAAACTTTTTAAATCTGACGACTGTGACATGCCACCATTTTCTAAATACTGAATTATATATTTTGTAATGCCAAAATGGTATAATTTGCCACCATTTATCTCTGATATATCTAATCGTTGTGGGGTACCAAGTAGTGTTCTAGCATCTTTAGGAAAATGTTCAAAAGGTAGCCAGACTCTTAATTCTTTTAATAAACTACTAAGTGCTGTTTGAGTTATTTGATTTTCTAACGCCCATTTACGAAGGACTTCTGGTTTTGATAATGGTTTTACAGCAATATTTAAGTTAGGAGTATCCTCAGTTTTAGGAGATGGAATAGAACTATCTAATGTATCATACAATTTAACTAAAGGGCAACTACTATCTCGATAAGAATCATTACTATCAGTGGTCTGACAGGGTTGAATGGGTAGAACTGGATGCACTGCCACGTTGCCCAGGTCCTGAATCTTGACTTCCTGCGTCTAACGAATTTTTGTCAGATCCGCTGTCACGGTTCGATTGATCTGCCTTCTGATTGTCCATCTGCTTTTGCTCTGAATTTGCTTTGACATTTCGTACGTAGCCACATTGACGGAAGTGACGCCCGATGATATCGTTTATTTGCTTGTTCGTTGCCAAAGAATTGTCAGTCCGATGGCTCAAATGGATGGCTTCTAAGATAGTATAAAACAGCCATATATTAATAATACAACACTTACGAACACACAAATTAACACGATAAATAGGTGAATATTTACCTCGCACACAGTCGGCTAATTTAGAATCTCCAAATCCTAACTTTCCATTGACTGGTGTAAGTCTAACAGTTTTAGCCATATCATTGCTGAACAAACTGCGAATAAGGCTATGCACGTTATCGGACAATGTACTTCCACCTCCTCGTTTGAGATAATTTAACTAGAGTAAAAGTTCAAACCCAATTAACATTATTTACGAGTTGATTTCTAACAATCCACAATATAGAACCATGAAAGTAAAAATTATAAACAATGTACCAGCTGAGAATAGGCTCCGTGGTTGCTCTTGATGCTGTCCTCCAGTTGAGTGAAATCTTCCTGAGTTTGGATTGGAATGTGCTGGAACACTGGAAATGGGGATGTGGACTGATTGGATCTCTCTACTTGTAATAAGTCTATAACATTTAGTAACTGCTGCTTTGTTTCACGGTTTTCTGCACGTAGTTGTTCCAGTTTCTGCAACGTGGTCTCCTCTAGCTCTATAGGACGATATCAAAATGAAAAAATCGGTTAATGCTGTATTTAAAAATAACTATCAGTAAACACTATCAGTATAATTTAAAATGAGTTCAATTACTTCGGATTTCATTTCTTAGTCCTTCAACTTCAGCTTTCAGGGTTCCATCAACTACTACAAATGATACCCCTTCTGCTGGTTCTGGTGGGTTTGGGATGATTGGTTCCGAGTTTGATAATTCCAGTTGCCCTAAAATAAGAGTTAAATTGCTACATTAAAATATATAGGTCCTCAATAATTTATTAGTATTGTTATGGATAAATGGTAGTAGAGTAAATATCAGTACGTATGAAACTTACGTCGGTCTGGCTGGTCAGTTATGGCTTTAGTACTGGCATTTACAGATTGAACCAGAGAATTGAGAGTTCCAAGTTCACTGATTCCTGGCGGGACTCCTAACATAGCAATTGTTACAAAAAAATAAATGAGCTGATTTAAATTTGTATGATTCTAGAGGAACAGTGTTTAAAAACGAATTTTACCTTGATGAACTGCAGTAGTTGGTTCACCTGATAAAACGGATAGCTTGCGTTTTGTCCTTCTTCGTCTTTGGCCTGATGTGGGGGTCGCTTCCAACTCAGAGCTACTAACTTCGGCATCGATGTTTAAATATTTGTTGGCCTTCGTGTTTGCTGCATCGAAGGAACCTAAAAAATATTAATTAAATAAAATTAAATATTATGAAATATGTCGAACTCAGATCGATAACGGTTTTGTAATCAATAGTTTATTTTGATGATGAATGATAAGTACAAAATACTTACTGTATCGTTTTTTGAGGTCGATGTCCAATGGAATCCAATCAGGTTCAGGCTTCGAAGTTGGATCCTGAATTAACTTTTTGAAGTTTTGTGGGTACTTTACAGGCCATTGACATGTCCTTTGGTCATCAGAAATCCAACTCAGCGGAACAGCAGAAACACAATTATCGTCATTGAATATAACAACTGCAAACTTTTTCGTGTCACCCATATTTATTTTTTATCTTTGATCACAACAACTGCACTTTCAATTTTTTGATTACACTAAATATAATCTTGCTGAAACGCAATGAAAGAAATGCGACCGCCAAAATCGTTAAACGTAGAATCGATAGTAGATATACGTTGTGTAAAGATATGGTTTTTTTTTGTTTCAAGTAGTTTCTTTGATGCACTATTGATGCTTATACGATGCACGGGACACTACACTACGCTATACACAAATGTATATTTAAAATGATACAGATACGGTATCTATTCAACGTAGATATGAATACATTCCATAATGTTCATGGAATATGTGTTGAAATGATGCTGAGTTGGAGATGTCTCTTTAACTACGCCAAAACTACGGCTTGGTTGTCGTTCCTGCGACACTTATGTTTGTTGGGAACCATTATAACCCAAACTTAGCTAAATTACGAATTTGGAACACTCAAAGCACCTACATGTTAAAAAGAAATATTAAAAGTTTGATCCTAGGCGATTTTAACATTACTGCAGATAGATACTATGCAAAGCATAAGTTTAGTTATAAAATATTTTTAAATATCACCGGCAAATGGGATAACCGCGATAATCACGAAACCCAAGTTAAAGCATACGGTAATGTTACAGCTGAACACTTGGAAAGTACGTTGGATCGAACTGGATTGATTTTCGTGAAAAAGCTTGACGATTTTACGATTAGGGCTGAAGCAACAGCTGCAATGGAGTCACAGCTTCCAGTTTCAACAGTATACCAGTCAGTATTTAAATCTTAGACTTTAGATTTACCAACACGAACAACTTAACTTAAGAAATATAACCCGAATTTTGAAAATCATGGTGTATCAAAATAATAATAAATAATTATCTGCCCTCTAATGTACATATTAAATTTGATTTGACAACAAGCTATTTTATTTATGGTTAGCGATAAGCAATTTTGCATGTGCTTTCCCCATTTATTATCGTAATCACGTTCTTTACACACAAATAATTCAAAATAAAATCCAGTGACTAATGAGGCCAAATGAAGCCAGTTTTACTGACTGTACTGTACGCATCAAAAAGCGTTAAGCAATTAATGAGTTAGACACAAACATTGTTATCAAATAATCATTTGCACTTACTATAAAACGTTCAGCACGTTTTTTTAAATACACATTATTTATTTATTAAATATTTATATTTATAGCACACATGTTAATACCAACATAATTTATATTATTTATTTTATACAGTAGTAAAATTAATTGATATTAAGTGAAATCAAGTAAGCATTTATTGCTTTAAACTAAATATCTTAAAGTATAAGTTCTATATGACTATTCTAAAATTGATAAAAAAAATTAAATATCTGTAACCATTTTCAGAGTCCTCTAAAATTAAATGATAGTTATTAGATCGAACGGTTTTTACTCTGTGTTTCTGTTTTACACAGAATTTCTCTACTTTGCAAGATGTGTTATTTTATTATAAAAGTTATTAATCGTTTATCACACAATTCTCATTTTAAACCACCAATCATCAAAGTTGAAATATTTTTGTACATATCTTCCTTTTACATTCCGAACCGATACGATATACGACAAAACATACATATACCAAAATTGATAGTGAGCCAAACAAAGCCCAGGTTAAACACCACCCTCCTGCCTAAAAACATAATCAAAGTCAGCTGCTCAGCAAAATAAAGAGCACAACACCATATTATTCTGTCTCTGACAGTGCAAAATTGTAAATAATGCACTTGTACAAAACCCATTAACAAAATATTGTTTTAGCAAGATTAAAAAATTAAAAATTTAACTACAATCATCGTTTTTAAAAAGCATGTGTTTGTCTCTGTGTTACAGTGAACATTAAACAATAAATCAAAATGACGAATGTCCCGTGCTTAATTTGTGGTACAAATGATGAAAATAAATATAGTACAAAAACTGGTGGTGATGGTGACGCCGTGGGCTCTATAGTTGACAAACAGTTAAATATAATTTTCATTCTGAAGCACCTCCTCCACATTCCCAGTACTCAACTTCAATGTTATCTGGAAACTTGTGGAAACCCAGATAGTTGGATAAGTTTGTGTGACAAATGCAGTCAAATGACAGGAGAGGCAAGGTCACTATATTTTCAAATACTGAAAATATCTTCAAAACTAAAAGATATTCGAAATATAATTGTTGAGACAACTAAGCGCCCAGTGTCTTTGCCAAAATTGAAGACCATAATCCCCGTTCCAAAAATGACAGTTTGGATGGAAACTAGGTCATTTGTCCAAAAACGTAACTAGTAATCCAATTAAAATAATTTAATAAATAATTATTCATTTAAATAAAATATTTATCAAAATTTTACTTAAATTTCCACAGATAACTATACTAACAGCGATGCCATCAGTGCAAGTGCCAGTGCCGCCCATCACCAACAGTGCCCCAACTGCCTTGCCAAAATCCAGATCCAACTTTCTCCAGAACTCCAACAAGTCAACGAGAAAGAAGAAGTCTCCAAATTCCACCAATGTCCCTATTGCACCTCCCAATTCCCCTCGATCACCTCCCTTCTCAAACACATTCCAACCGTTCACGAAATGCAAAGATTACCTTGTCTTTACCCCAACTGTGATGTCACGTTAAAAAATGAGAAAAACTTTTGGAAGCATCGTCAGCGGCACAAAAAGAAAGAACAATCCGAATCCTCCTCCGAATCCCCCAAAAAAATAACAGTTGAAGAACCCGCCTCAGAAGACGACTATGAGGGTGACGATAACATTGACGATAACCATTTGGATAACCAGGAAGATAACATTCAAAGTGAAATGACAAGTAATTATGAAGAACCAACTATGATAACTGCAGAAGAGGAAATTCCTGAAGACACGGAAATTGAGAAGGAATCAGTTTCTGTTGGAGAGCCAGCTGAGGATTCTGATGACCTTCAAGATAACCATCATGATGACAACGATACCGACTGGCTCCCAAGCGTGGAAGAAGAAGAAGCTGAGACAGATATGAAGCCCGATGTCACTGTCACTCCGCCGAAGGTCACTGAAGATACCGCCTGTTTTTCTACCATCATCAAAGGTGGCACCCGAACAAGCCAACAGTGCCCCCAATGTCCCCTTAAATTTTGCTCAATATCCAGCACCCTAAGACACCTCTCCACCACCCACCACTTGAAAAAGCTTCCCTGTCTTCATCCCGGCTGCAAATCAACCTTATCAACTATCAAAGCTTATTTTAAGCACAGGAAGCTCCACCTGTATCCTGAAAAAAAGATTAAGCGGGGAAAGGGATCCAGAGGACCTTACAAAAAAGGGGAGGAGGAGGTCGACGTCGACGGGCCCTGTTTATGTGACTTGTGCGGTGCGTCATTTAGAAAAAAGCAGTACCTCAACAAGCACAAGATTGTGGTGCATTTAAAGAGATGGAAAAGTGTAGTGAAGAAGGTGACATGTCACCTGTGTGGGATTCCATTTAAGAGTGGTTATCTGAAAAAGCATATTTTACACATGCATAAGGGTCAGGGGGAGGGGACCCTTTTTCAATGTGGGGTGGTGGGATGCAAGCGATTTTTTTTGAGACAGGAGGGATTGGATAATCATATGGTAAAGAAACATGGAGGTGATGATGATGGAGGGCAAGGTGAAACAAAGCAATTCAGCTGTAGTTACTGTGGAAAGGGATTTTGTTTCAAGAGGAAATTGGAGCAGCATGAGCTAAGTCA
>JAQFZH010003541.1:0-13651 GCA_034695485.1 Entomobrya nivalis | reverse complement strand
CATAATACCATGTATTCTCTGACCATGACATATAGAAAAACTCAACAAAAGTGGCAACGACACTTCAGTAATTGCACTTCACCGATTTGTATCGTATCTAAATATTTGCTTATTCACATAACTTGTTCTATAAAACTAGAATTTCGTAATAAGAATTCAACACTTCAAACTCCGAAATCATATTCCATTCCACGAATTTCACACTTTTTTTTTAAACTCTCATTGATTTTTTTGGCAAGCACACAAATAATTCACAAGAACAATCGTAATTGCAACTGTGGCTTGTCCCCAGTTCATAACATTTAATGTCCACTCGAAGTTCTCACCTCACAACAATTAAACTAATAGTTAGCTTTATTTCCAGTGTCAAAGCTCACTCTAAAAAGTGGCCAACAAGCCAACCACACAAGAACATCAACAAAGCTGGTTCCTCCAAAGGTCTTTGTTCTCGCAGAAGAGCACACTCGCTACCGCGTGCATTTTAGAACAAGTTTTATATTAAACTGACCAAACAAAGTTACTAGTATGTATTGAACAGTGACCCCCCTTCATAAAATCTTTCAGCGTTATACATCTGTACTAAAGGTTAACAGCACCACACCAGCAGCAAGTTCAGATTACAAATTACTATCCCATTTGCATAAATGCAGGTATGGAAAAAACATTAAAGGTTGCTTAAAGAGCAACTCTGCGCTTATCCACACACGTTAATAAAGGAACTATTGTTGGAAGTCCGCACATTGTTCATTGTACATAAAATATGGATACTTCATAATCATATAAATAAATCCAACTAATATCCGCAGCAGTAATTCAATAGCATTCATTCAACACCTACGTCAATGTTATATAAATTATAATACATCTGTTTATTTTTAAGAGCCCTTTTTCTATCAAGTAACTCTGTCAGTCATCATCCATCTTTTTCTTGTGGAGTGGAGATATTTATCTTTTTCAAGAGGAACTTCTTGGCTTGGCTTACCTTTTCATCTCCCAAACCAAACGAACGGTGAAGAATAACAAGGGATGATCGAGAATGCACAAGTTCAATATTTGCCAAGATCTTCAACTTTAACCAATTAATACACAAACTGAATCACATTTTTATTGATTTCCATAATAATATAATTCTCATATTTCATTGCAATTACTGTTGTTTTATATTTATATCAATTTTCCATTATAGACATAAAAGGTAGCATATACATCCACCAAAACCGCACACACGGTAGCCTTTTATCCCATTATCAACACACGACAATTTTTCAGACGTGTGCAAAGGCACATGCCGAACTGCTGAGAAGACGAGCGCTGCAAGCGTCACAAACAAGATGTTCTGACACATGGACACAATCAAGAATGGGATGAAAAAAAATTGTCAATATCATAAAACGCATTGTTAACAAAAAAGTACATGCAACAAACAAGAACAAGTATAACAAGGCACACACACGTCATATCATCATTGATGATGCATACCAACCACACAAAACTGCCTTTATTTGCACACTGCACATTATAAAAAATAGCTTCCCGTACGCCATGCCACTATGCCACCAACATAAACTTTGTTACCAATTGACAATTATTATTGCATCTTGTACTGCTGTTGAAGACGACAACTTAAGAAAAAAAATTAAGATCTGTCTATATTATATTGGCCTTGTTAACGGACGGAACAGCATACCATGCTGGTGTTCCACGAAAAATTGTATCATTTTTGGACAATGATACTGACATAGATCCTGATTGCTGAACAATGACAATTTAGAGACATGCTTTGTTGGATTGCTGCTCCATGCAGTGGTACAGACGACCATATATACTTCCGGTGTCCTGTGAATTGGTGACCTGTGTGCTTAGAGCTACTGATGCTGACATTTAAAGACATTTATGTGGTTTATGACACTAGCTCGGTTATAACTTTGTCAAATGGTCATGTCACCGATCAAAAAAGGGATAAAGCAATAGTTAGCCATATTATCTAAAAATCGTGATCAAACACCCTAATAAAATAACAATACAAAGTATAACTGGTCGGCACTGACAAGAGGTACAAGCTGATAATGATAAGCATAATCCATTGAGTGACTTGCCTATCCAGCCGTTTCTGTGAATATTAGTTTGTCGTCACTCAGTTGACATGGTGGTATGGTGGCTGGTAGTTTGGCAAGTGTAATGATTTTCTTCCGATCATTTTCAGACATTTGCATATTTAAGCATTTTCAAGAACAGAAGAAATTAACATAAATAAAAAGATACCAAAACAATAATGACATGATGATGATGATGAGGTGAGGAGGAGGATGGCTGTCAATAATTTCAGTTCAATATCTTGTGCGTCTTGCGTTGCAATCTTGCGTCTGATGTCTGAATCTTTGTCTTGCAAGCTGCATTACGCATAAGTATATATTCACTTCTATGCAAAGGGAAAAATGTTGACCGTGGTCAAAATCACTAATAAATATTTAAACAATTCACGCAATAAGTGGTGTGGTGGGTTTCTGCTCGGCTGATTAAGATGTTTACTTTGTTTATGTGATAATGATTGCGGCAATTAAGATTTTATCGGGGGTTCTTCTGTACTTGGCTGGAATTAACTTTAGGGATATTGATTATGTTGAATTTGATTATTTTTAAGCTTTAACATTTTGTCTCCTCAAAATTCATGTCAACCCTTTACTCTGTGCTAACAACAGAAGTAGAAACATGTCACAGTAGTCAGATGACATGTAAAAATTCGTCAACAATTCACACCTTAACTTTACAAAGCTAAAGAAAAACTGATTCATCGAGAAAAAAAAACTAATTGATTACAAAAATATATCGTTTGCCTACACACTTTGTGTTCTGAATCTTTGATAGAAATTTCAGTTCAGCTACAGTAAAATTATTGCAACGAGCCACTTCAATAATTGCAATTTGTATCAAGACCTCATTGTTCACTCACAGAAGCGCATGTCTACTTTTTTTCATTCATTTGAACATCAGCCATTTTGTCAAAATGCACAGTCAACCTTGCAGGATAATCTTTTTTAAGTCATTTGAATAATTGTAAATTGCAGCACTACACCTATTTTGTTCATGCCACGCGGTTCATGATTATATGGTGGTGTTAAAACTCACTGCAAACCGCAACAATAAAAAGGAGTGATCACTGTGTGATCATGAATGAATGAATTGAGATTTGTGACGTCTGCAAAAAAAATCCTTAGTGTTTACTCAAGGTATATATGTATGTCGCATTGTAAATTGCAAACTGCATGATTTTTAATAGAACAGAAAAAAAGAAGTACTTCTTCATTATTATAAGCTATTTTAAAAGAGCTAGGCCATAACAGTTTGATGGAGGAAACTGCAATAAGGGCAACAATGGTGGTGGTTGTGTTGTTAGTGGGTAACCTTAAATCAAAAACTTTCCTTAAAGCCATAATAATAATGGGGTATTGAGATAATTCAATTCATTTTTGCAGAAACAGCCTTAGCTCATTCCATTCATTCATTTCTCTTCATTATTGCTTTGCTGCTGGTGATTTGACTATGAAGTATGGCTTTACTTGGCATATGGCACTTTGACTGTGACTTGCCTTAAGCAGTAACAATTCAACTATTAATTTTCCAAATGTAAAAAAAATATTAAATTATATATCCCTTTTAGTTATAATGTATTTCTGTCTGCACATTCACTTTCAGCGTGTGGCATTTTAAAATGTCCTTTCAGAAGAATATCATCAAGGGTGACAATTTGCCTGCCTCAATACTCCAATCCAATGCATTGTTTTTTGTTTACACATTTCCTTTTACATATATGCTAGAAAATTTGGGGGCGTTCTTCACTGTGTATCCTTATCCTTCCACGTGCTCAAGATAAGCTACATTTCAAGATTTATTGCAACTAAATTACATGCAGGCATTCATGGAATTTCTTAAGCATGCGCATGTTAAGTTAAAACACCTGAAGAATGACAAAAAATTAAATACAAATATGATAATGCTACTCGCATTCTTAATTTGTACAATTGATCAGATTGCCTACAACATCAGTCCTAGTTAATCTGTAATTGCCAACTTGACTATGATTATCTCAACATCTCTCATATCACTTAATGCAGCAATGAGACTCAATCTTCAGATGGTGCTGGTCTGTTATAATCTAGTGGATATTTTTTCGTCGCCATGATTTGTCATGCTCCTTTTCTCGTCGATTATGTCTGCCTTTTAGCAATATTGTCAATACATTGTGCAGACGACACCGACAAACCAAGACAAATTCAGTTTGAATAGGATTTTGGTTGATGATAAGTATCAGTATGAGTATATAACGAAGATGATCACATAAGGCTGGAGGCTTATACAATCGACGTTTCTTTGGTTGGATAAAAAAAATGTCAAAAAACGCAGCGCGACAGATTTGTTTTATATTTTTGCATTACAGCACGTACCATTTATAACATCATAAAGCTCATTAGTAGAAGAATAGAAAAAAAGGATTACTTCAACTTTGGTTTGGTAAGGTTATATAGAGACAGATAACGAATTGCAATGCACTTGGTAATTGACTTTTTTTGTGTTGTCTAACTATCAACTATTATTTTATTGGATTGCTTTTGACTTTCAGTAATTTACGAAGAATGGAATGGAAGAATGGAGGTTTTGGAATCTTTTCATCCAATTCAATTATGATTATATTACTATTTTGCTCATTACAGCACATTGCCACCTCTGTTTAAATAAAAAAAGATCATTGTAAAGACTATAATGTCATAATTAAAGTTTTACCTTCTATCCAATATTCTAGAAATTCCAAAACGTGCGGTTTGTTATGTTTGCACGCGTGCGTCTAGACTTTTGTTAAATTGTATGAATAGAAACATAAGCAGCGATAATGAAAGTTTTCTTTGAGAAACAAAAAAAAATGTCTTTGAGGATTTTGTTTAGTGTGCAGACGTGACTGTGACGTATGCCCAAATAAATTTAGTCTCTTTTTTTATTGTTCGTGAGTGAGAGAGAGGAAGGATATGTAATGCACTGATGCATTTTAGCAGATGAAAAATCTATTCAATTTATTTAACTGACTTATTGTTAGCTTGACTAGTATACAAAATGTAATTTTACTTAGGCTCATTTATTTGATTATGTAGCATGAATAAGTAATAATAATATTCTTACTTTTTTGCAGCTATCTATCTACCAAACAACGTTTCCTTATTGTGCATTAGAACAAGGAATAAAATATAAAATGCAATTTCACAAAGAATTTCGCTACTTTTTGTACAAAAAATAGGAGTGCGTTTTACCTTAAAATGAGATGATTTGACATAATGAGTTCATTAATTAATGATGGTGATGATGATGACGGGTAAATTGTAGAGACTGAATGCAAAAATCTATTCTGTTAAATTATTTACGCGTGTGTTTCGCTCTAGCCATTTTTGGATATTCTCTCTTAATTTCCCGATCTCGACCCGATGCAAACGTGTCATTGTTAAGGTATGAGCTTCCTGCGATCTGCTGCGGAATTCACAAAATGAAGATGGTAATGATGATGATGAGACAAGCACATAATCAAAAAAAACAAGAAATGATTAAAGGTCATAATGAAATCACACATTATCTATTTATCCTAACGTATCTTGTTATCAAAGTCATTAGAGATTATTCATTATATTTAAATGTGTCTATTAGATCTGTACGATACACACATGCACACATCATCAATCAGTTATTCATATAGTCAGACTTGTGACTAGACTGCATTACATGACTGGTTGACTCTATTTGCATTCGTTCAGTTGAACATCTGCAAAATGTAATGCATGCATCTTCGATTTGATTGATTAATTTTCTATACAAGTCTGATGAATATGTTAGCACGATGAAGATCATAGTTATCGAGTGACCATTATAATGTCTGTGATTGTAAATTAATATACATTTTTTATTTATAGAAGTTACGCACAAACGCACTTCCTCTTACAAAAGGAATTATAGGCATGAGCATACGGAAGGTCAGGGAATGTCTAAAAACGACAAAAATTCTCTAGAAACCAACCAAAAATTGCTTGCTCATCATCAGTTTATTGATTAAGTTGACTTGATACACGCAGTAGAATAGAAAATGGTCATGAACTTGTGATGCGATAGAATCTATTCTTTTCCTATTCACCTTCACATTAAAATATTTAATTACTGTAACCCTCTTAAATATTTAACTTTACTTCCTCTCTTGTTAATAACTTAGTCTTCTAATGTGTTCATATTTTAATGAAATAAACAAAACAAGTAAAATGATTTCGTTGATGTTATACTAATTAATGGTTATATAAAAATGTAAAATGTATACATTCAATTTTGAAAACTTGTGTCCGTTTACAATTATCAGTCTCTAACGCCCATAAGGCTCCAAAAATTCCGTCACAGCAGATGCCATGCGGGGGTTGCTAGTTAGCGAAGGGTGTCAGCACAAATACTCTCGGTAGAACCTCATTGAGCATTGTGTCCCCTGGTACGAGGTCGGAATACCCCATATATGTATTTCAAACTTCTTGTTAATTCGGTGTTATATGTTTCACTTGACCATGTTGATTACGTGCTTTCATCCATATCAAGTTACTTCACGATTCCCGTTCCTGTTAGTCAAATAATATATCTACGTTTTAGTTTTACAAATATGCATAAAAATATTCATTGAATATTTTGGATTCAATAGAAATCCTAATTATTCGAAAAATTAAGATTTTGTGTAGAACAGCAGCCTGGTCATTGAGTGACTGAAATACAAGCGGGAGAGGAAAGATGAGCATCTTTGTTCAGCGAGCCTAGATTAGGTATTACGGTACAAGGGTGTATGGTATGGTGTATCTCTATTCCACGGATGCTTGGCATATTCATTCATGAGATTACGTTTATGACCAGAGATATTATGATATGAATGCTGTTTTGTTGCAGTGTCGAGTTGAAATTCATAATTAATGCACCCTTAGGTTAATTTGACCAAAATGAATGCAAATTTTCTGCGTTTTAAAATTCAACTGTGTAATTTTTAAAACTTTTTTTTATTACTTTCAGTTTTCATTAAACATGAACATTTTTGCCTTCAGTTCGAGAAATAATGGCTGTTTTCAACAGTTTTGAAGTACGTATGCAGTTAACATTAAATACATTTTTTTACTTTATATACTAACAATGATTTTAGCATATAAATTATTTAATTTCTGAATTTTTATACCTCCCTCACCCCAACTCCTCCATTTTTTACTACTACCCAAGATTCTCCTCCACAAACAACATAATTATTTCTGATTTTTACAATTTTAGTTTGTTCTTCTTATAACATTTCACTTTACAAAATAAACTCACAACCAAAAATGAATACACAATTAAAAACTTCCTAAATACTTTGGATTTCGAAAACACGGAAAGTGTAACACAAAACATCATTTTACTGGAATTGGAGTACATATACATTGCATGTATTGATGTATTTCTAGCTACTCATATTAATAATTATTTTAAACTTTTAGTTGAGGCTGGACTCGACTAGACTGGTAATGTATTCATTTGTAACTTGATTTCGATTAAAAACCTACGTCCACGTCCACCACCGTCGACTGTGGTCAGAATTTTCTATTTCAAAGATAAATACTATATTTTTGTAGTTTCAAAGGAAGTTTAAGTACTAAACCATTAGAATACAATACAAGCAGGTTGGAGTTGAAATTAAATACGTTTAGCAGCAATGATATAAATTACTTACATAAAACTTCGTTAAATATTATCTATATTTTTGTGAACATCATTTTGGTCGAAAAGCAAACGAATGAAATAGGTAGGATTACAATTTTTTTAATTACTAATTTTAAAATTCTTGAAAATATATTTTTAAGCATTTTTTAAAATCTAGTATAGATTCCCATTCACTCAGATAATATGACACACACAGGTACATTGATTCCAGGCAAAAAATACTCTAAAAATTTTCAGTTTACTTGTCCCTACGTTTTATTACGACCCTCAGGAGCTCTCCTTCCACCGCTATCATCTTTCATTTGAAATGGATTTTTTAAAGAAAAATAAAATAATAGTTTTGCGCTTTTGTCTAAAGCAGATAGGCACACTGGAACTGTTTACTTATAAATTACATTCTATTAAATTGTTTTAAGGTAAGCTTGCTTTATTTGAAACTATTCGGCATAATACAACTTGATTTAAAACTCATGTACTGAATTGGCAGATTTAACAATATTTTATGGAACAAAAAGTTGTATGTTTTTAATTGTGGCACAAATGTGTGTTAGCGTTGTTCAACGTATAAATCTAATATAAATGCTCAAGATAGTTTTTGTGCCTTGTAAAATATATCACAAGATTCTACAAAAGCCGAAACTAGAGATATCGAAACTGTCTATTTCATAATTTGATTTTTAGGAAATTATTACTTTTTTGTGAGCTGGATATTTGTATATTGCTACGAATTTAAGTTTATTAAAAGTTAACTAGTTAACAACTTCAAAGGCAAGTGCACCATCTAAAAAACAGAATTATTTTTCATTTTTGTCATTTTAATTTTCATTCTTACAATAAATGTACAGTTATGTATCTGAGAAATACATTTTTATGTAGTCAAATTATAAATAGAGAACAATGCCAAAAATCGACTATATTTAATTTATAAATATCACACATAAAATGAAAATTGTAGCATCATAAAATAAGTATATGTTTTATACTTATGTATTTGTAATAGAATACTCAATAATAATCACGGCTACGTAAGTACTACGACAGTATTTTACGAGAAAGGATATACATTATCCCTGTTTACGATCTTTAAAATTATTTAACTAATTCATTTTGTAAAGTAAAAAATGCTACGAGTCAGATTCAAATAGAATTTTGTCTAAAGCCCCTGTCCCTGGTTTGACTGGAGCACATAGTCGACTACTTTCGAACGCTACTTCCACTCTCCCCAGTTTGGTCGTCAGATCGTACTTCTGGAAGAGAAAAAAACAGGATCATTTGTAAAAAAATTAATACGCATCTATTTTCTGCGCATTATTATCATGTACAAAAAAACATTAATTTGCACGGGACAAAATATGGGGAAACACACAACATAAAAACAAAACACAAATGTCAAAGAACTAAAATTAAATTATAATTGCTGCTCTGAAGCTGTTTTACCTGAGGTGATCCAGCATATTCTAAATTTCTAGACGAAGGACTTCCCAGCCCCACTAACTTGCTGCATAACGAGTCATAAAAAGAGTAAAGCGCTGAAAAATAAATATAAGCAAAATCATAGGTATACGGGAGTGCAATAATTATAACAACCAAAATTAACTACTAATTAGTGCGTACCGCGCAAACCGCATAATATTTAGCATCATGCTTAAAAATACATTTTTTTCAAGCTAAGCTAAATTAAAAGGGCAAAAGTTTGTTGTTGATTAACAATTTGATAAGTTTGTTGTTTCTCACTTTTCTTCACAGTTTGGCTACCACCTTCTTCACCCGTTTTTGCAGCATCTTCATCTCCTTCCCGGTGTCTAAAAGGATTGGGGGAACCAGGACGAGTATTTCCTTCGGTGGGGGAGTTTTTCGGAGTGTCGCAGTGTAACGATATTACTGAAGACGATGAGGATAATACGGACGATGTGGATGAGGAAGGCAAAATTGCCAAAGGACTTTTAGGTAAATCTTCTTCAGCGATTGAGGTAATTACAGGGCCGCCCCTCGTGTAAACTGAGTGTACAGAAGAAGGCATGTTGCTTCGTGATATTACTGAGGAGGATGAAAGCATTGCCGAAAATACTGTGGAAGTTGACTCATTCCTATCTCTGCTAGTAGTGGTAGTAGTTACAAAAGTAAACATGGCTGGTGTGGAGACAACATTTTGTAAAGCAGTTGGTTCACCATCAGTTAGTGAGAGAATTGCCTTTAAAATTTAAAAAAAAATACAAAAAATTATTTACAAAAAGGTTCCATAAAAAGTAGCATACGAGAATGAGCACAATGTATTCGGTCTTGATATGTAAGTTTGCATTAATTTTCTTTATTGTTTTGTAAATGGAAAAGTGACGAGAAAATGTTCAAGCCAATGTTGATTTTTTTGCCAGTAGTATTTACATTTACAGAATTAAAAGTGCTTGGATGCATTACCTGCATTCCTATCTCTCCAACAGGTCTCTCTACGCGCATTTGTACACCAGGTCTCGCATCCAACAGGTTACCCAAGTGGGGAGTTGCAAGAGCACTCCACACTCCAAGCGTTGATGAACCTTCGAGTGGTTTAACAATTTGTAATTTTTCCGGTAGTTTCCACGAACCTGGTGTGGATCCTCCTGGAGTATGGCAAATGGATGAGCCCAAGTCTGAGCCACTGAGAACCAGCGATCCAGCATTGGATTGAAAATGGGATGCGTCCTGTGATGACTCTAAAGAAGGCAACCCAGAGGATCCTGATAGGTATCCTGAAGATGAAGCGGATGACATCAGTGCGCCTATTTACAAAATTGTGCATTTACAAGCTTTGCTCCAAAACCATCACCACCGCCAACCATATTTAAATACCGTAAATTGCTATAATGCCTTACTTGAAGCCATTGAGTTTTCAGCAAGCCTGTTGTTGGCTAGTCTGACCGTGTCAAATGTGCGTCTGAAATAATCGGAAGATCTGCGCTGTCTAGCTACAGAGCTTTCGATTTCATACGCTAAGGAATCAAACACGGAGACTACATCTGCCCCACCTTCCTTCTTCTTTTGAGCGTCCCTAAGCTGATCTTGCGTTTCTTTGAGAAGGGTAACCACTTCCACATAGTTGTCCTATTATGAAATTAAGCATTAACAAATATTTTGAATAAAGAGTACCCTTCATCAATTCATCATCATTCATAGGAAACAGTTGCAATATTTAACTCACTTTCATGTCACCCAATTCCGTACTCAATTCGTCCCTGCATGTTTTAAGTTCGTCCACGAATTTGTGTAGTTGTACATTTTCATCATTTAACTCCTTATTGGCCTCTTGGTAAATTTTCACTTCTTCAGAAAGCAGAACAACTTCCTCTTGCAAGGTTATATTCTCTTCCAGTTTCCTGTGAAGTTCTGCATCTGTACTTTTCTTCAGGGCGTTACATTCAGCTGTAATTTAAATGCCGTAAGTAGTTATTAATCATGGTATTTTCCAAGCAGCAGATTATTCGGGTCTCAGATGGATGATTGATTATATTTCAATGAAAATAGCTTACAAAGTTTGGCAATGGCATCTTCGACTAGATATCTCTCTTCGGCTTCAGTCTTTTCAACATCTTCTACTATACGAGCGGCTTCATTCCTGAGACTTTTGTTTTCATCCTCCAATGCTGCAACTCTTCGTTCCAACACGGAGGCAACAGTACCACACGGGGTTCCTAAAAAACGTAGAAAAATATCAGCCACTGTCTCATATTTCCCCAAAAATATTTTATAAAAAATAATCATATATTGTCATATTATTTTACCAGCTTTACTACTCTCTGCGCTATCGGTCTCATTGTAAAGTTCCAACAGTTGCGTTTTGAAATGCAAATCATGTTTTAACTGTGTGATCGAATCAACATTGTCTTTGTTCTCTGCTTCTAACGCTGCAACTCTTTCTTCGAGGACACGATTCTGTTCCAACAATTGTTGACCAATTCGCGCTGCCAATTCCAAATCCTTTTCTTTCTGTAAAAACAAATGGAAACAAACCATTTAATATTCATAGCTCGCCATTATAAAAAAAATCACTTGTTGCTCTATCTTCCGTCTTAAAATATACTGACCTCTCCACACACCAAACTAAAATACTGGTCCATTTTAAACAGTTAAAAAATATTTGTAAGCTACATTTTTGAGATAAAACAAATTACTATGCATTTTCTTTTAAACTTCATGTTTTCACGTCAATTCTATTCAAGTGATAAAATCCAAATAAAAATCTGACTATACAACTGTTAATGTCTAACGATTTCTTTAGATTCTAATGCCAAACTCATTAAAAAAACTAAAAAAGTGGTAATTATTTCTCAGATATTCTCAGAATGTACTTTACTAACCAAACCACCACCTACCATTTCCATAAAACCTAACGCACGTTACTACTTTCCAACCCAGCCAGTCAGTCTCTAACCTAACCTAGCAATGATAATGAACTCTACTGCTTTTCATCCATGATGATATTATAATGGATGTTAGACAGGTGTGTGTTCTCAACTCTCCACAAAATAATAGCTGGCTTGTTTAGTGAAATAAAAGAGCTCTTTTGAAAAATGTATTATTCAACAGTTTATTTACGACGATAGGTAATCAGACTGAATTGAATGATGATTCTGTTTTTTTAGACACGCAACGAGCCACGCAGAAAAAAAGGATCTCGATATAATTTCCCATTCAGTAAAGCCAAGTAATTATCTTGAGGCTTTGCTATCGATTTTTAAAACGGTTTATCTGATTTCGCCCATGTCTGATGTTATCTAGCATCAATAATTATTATGATGCTATGCAATTTATGCATCATGCATCAAATGCTGTTTGCTGCCACCATGCTATATATATACCAAAGCGTGTCATTGCCATCATAAAAATGCTTTCGGAGGGGGAAAACAATATTAACCGGATATGTGCTTGTTGGTAGTTTATTGCCACACTTAGGGCAATAGGCGGTTTACATTACACGTTTATTTTTGTCAACACAAAATGTAGAATAGTTGTAACCATAAAAAGAAAATGTGAAAGCTAAGGGTTATCGGAGTTCTTTATACGGTATGTCATATATGTCATACGTCGTGGGAAGCAGTATTTACGACACATAATTTACATTCAATGAGAAAAAGGTATGCTGAAAATGTCAAACAAAACAAATATATATATTTTTATAGCTCACCTCCTCCAAGAGTTTTTGCAGGGCATCAGCGTCAGCGTATGTCTTGGTCATCTGCGACACCCGCTCTCCACTCAAAACTGCCAAGAAGTTAATCAATTCACTACAATCAGTTTTGCAATCAAAGCCGGTCTCTGACTCAAACACGTCCTCCGAGAAGCTCATTCTTTTGGCAACAATGCTTGTATTACTGCAGGTACTGCTGGCGATGTTGGTACCGCTACTACTACTACCACTGCTAGTACTATTATCACTGCGACGTCTTAAAGGCGGAGATAACATGATCATCACAAAAATTCATCACTCCATTATGGATTTTTTTTCTGGTTTGGCGAATTACAAAATACTGTCATACGATTCATATATCACCAGTTTTTCAGGTTGATTTTTGGTGGTGGTGGTGGTACTTGCTAAATACCTATGTAAACGCTGTGAAAAGATGACATTCACAAAAGGTAACCTTGCAAAAATATGAGCACCACCGCCAATTGAATTATGCATAAGAAGACGAACAATAACCAGAGATTTCCATTTATCATCACGTCATTTTACACAGGTACTCCATATACAATACATTGACCAAAAAGACAGTGTCCAGACAACCCATCTTCATCTATATTCTTTTGTTGTACAGTTGCGAGTGCTTCATATCCACAAAAAGTCATTCCATTCCCATCATCATCATCCTCCATTCTGCTTCGTTTCACACACAAATTACTGGACAATTCATAACAATAGTTTATAGCTCAC
>JAQFZH010003540.1:0-13653 GCA_034695485.1 Entomobrya nivalis | reverse complement strand
TTGTGATCTACATCAAAAGTTACCCTAGAAAACCTATTTTTCGACGTCCAACTTGAGAGACATTTTTTTTAGTTCCCCATGTTAGACAAAGTTAGCTTATATAATGATGTAAGTATTAGATTTGGTGGGGTTCGGTTCGACTAAGTAACGTTTAAAGTATTGGGTTGTGCGAAGTTAAGCCAGGTTGTGTCAGGTTAGGTTAGGTTGAAATGTCACAAAAACGAAGGATGGTTTTAATTAAAATGGTTTGGTTGTAATATGAGTGTGACTATGAACAGAAACATTAGTAACACCAGCATTCATTCACCATCAAGAATTTCCCGTGTTTTTATATTACATGCTGTGGACTCAATTTAATTGGGCAATTTGGACTATGAATTTGACAATAGCGACGTACGAGTTTTGACAATGTCGACTATGAATGTTGACAATGAGGTTGTTGACAATCTAACGTAGAATCAAGATATTCTCATGACTTTAATTTAGAAGAAAATACATCACATTTTCAGATTTAAATTAAGATTGCTTTTATTTCACAACAATTTTCATCGTTGGGAAAATATTTTTCAGGAGCTTAGTAAATTGTGTTGGATGAAAAACACGTTTATTCCTAATTCTTATGGTTGTTATATTAGATGTATCACTATGTTGTCTCCAGATATCAATCTCTAACTCTTTCATATTAATTGAGAAACTTGAATAATATTTATGTACATATGGTTGTTAACATTACTTGACTAATTGACTTTTCCAAATGGAAGAAATGCTAGATTTAGGATACAATCAAATTCCCATTGTAATAGTAAATGAGATTTTTTTGTTAAATACGAAAACAAATTTCCTAACAAAATGGAGATTTTATCAATTTTATGGTAAAAGTCCTAAGTACACTTGTTTAGAGATACTTAATCTTTAGTGTATTTTTAAACGTGTATTTATTTTGGACATAATTACGAACATTTTTCGCATTGTGATAAATTAGAATTGCATAGTATCAAAATACTAAACCTAAATAGTATCGTTCGGTTTAGGTGAAAAATTTCTTTGTAAAACCTAGTGGTACTGTATTTATTGCTATAAGAGACATTCATAACTAGAAAGCTGCTTGCGTATCAAAGCATTGCACTATAATATTACACTAACGTTACAATCCCAACTCATACAATCCAAAAGAATACTTTTCAGAACATTTGAGGTGGTTTAACCAGTTATTTTTACGATTTAACCATCATTAAAATAATTTTTTAGATTGAAACTTTGAAGCCCGAAATGTCTACACTAATATCTTTGAAAATATAAGGGTGATGTGTGATTCATGAATGTATTTAGGTACGCAATCTACACATTAGACCTATTTCATTTAAATTCATTCACAATATCTCATTAGTTTAATGCAGTACCATGCTCGCTTGATTTATAACAAGATTGTGTTCAAGTCCCATATTAGTTACATCTTTACATCAAATACAGCTGATTTTACTATTCACTATAAAAGTTTTTGATTCATGCAAGCCAATGAATACTTGCCCTAATATTTTGCTAATAGATGATGTCAGATTATGAAATGAATAAAATAAATAAAACATTTTACTCATTACTACTACTACAAAACTGTTTGCTTACAAAATCAGTTACTTTATTTACAAATCCTGTAATCTACTTAAAAACATTTATGCATGTATAAAATGGTCGAACCTGCAAAGGATAGACAATTTCACTAGTGGATTAACAATATATCAATTATACGATTTACACAAAATAACTGAAATATTAGTGGTGTGGACTTTTCAATGAAATTAGACAAACCAAATTCGACCTTTTTTATTTGACACGAGCGAATAAATTTTTCCCTGTACCTGCGTTCCTTTCTTGTCAAAGTGTTCAATTCCCGAGGTATAGTGACAATTCTACGCCTGAGGTGATCCAAGGATATTTTGGAATGACTGTAAACGTCTCCTGCAAATCCGTACACAACAAGAACTATCAAAATACTCTCAAATACTACAAGAACGAAAAACAAACTGAGCGATAAAGGCATTGCGCTTCCTGTTGAAATATTGTTTTGAGCTTCAAATATTAGTGCAGTGGCGCTCATTATTTGCACGATGCCACATACAAGCAAAACGAGAAACAACAGTGAACGCATCGCCGCATTATACATTTCGACCAATATGTGATTTTCGCGGTATAATAAAAATTGAGAGCAAATGACATCCTCGGGATTTCCGACCTCTATTAAGTTTTTCCCGTCGTTTATAGCCTTTAAGAGTCTCCTATCAGTTTTTAAGAAAGTCTGAATCATTTAAATGCTTTCGGGAAAATGCAAATTATGTTCAATGGCTACAAATATGAATAATTGTTACCTGTGTGCAAGATTGTGACAAAATGTTAGAGCAAGTACACCAATAAGTATATCCACAGTTAGGCAGAAACCTTGTACTGTGATTACTATCCATAATATATAATTGAATAGAAATGTCACTCCAAGTTCAACTATTTTGCAAAGTGTGCTAGTTGTACAAATTGTAAACCCAAATAAACGGTATATCAACCAAATTGGATTAAACGGTAACGATGTATCAAGAACACATGAAGTAGCAACTGCATATGGAAATATAGAATTGATGACAAAACGAGTGATTCGGAAGAAATACTTTGCAATTATCGTGCGAGTTGAGGATTGACTTCTGATGCCTAAAATACAAAATAAAAACACTTGCTAAAAATTGCTAAAGTTTTACAAATTTGAAGTCTCACCTTTAAAATAAGCGGTTTCGATTTCGATAGCCGCGTTAAAGAATGACGCATATTCCTTGGGAAATATAGCCCGAATCCGGTAACGTTCTCCGGCACTAATACATGTGACAAACATGAATATGCAGATATTCTTTTTTGCTGTTTTAGTAGTTCCGTTACCTATGTCATTTTTTGTAAGAAATTGTTCGTCCACAATTCGTACAAGCATGATACTTGCAATGAACAGAAGAAACAGCCAACGTGCTAAGAATCCATATCTTGCCCTACCCTGAAGTATCTTAACCTTTTTAAGTGTTGGTTTGTAAATAAAAAGTTGACCAGCAATTGTTGGAAAAGCTTGGTTTGCTTGAACAAATACATCTATGAAATTTTCGGATAAAAGCATAATTCTTGTAACAATCAGTCTGGCTTCTGTAAGATAATTGTTGAAGTTTAGTTTTTAGATTATTTTGGCTGTAAGTTAAAATTATATTCCGTATCGTTTCATCAGTCAAAAAGTTATGAACTGTTTCGCTTATTCTTCGATTTCGATTTCTTCGATGTTTATGGAAACCAAATAATAATCCACAAAAGGTATGTTTAAAACACACTTATATTCTGGTTTCTAATTTTGAATGCCAGAAATTTATAATTGAATGGGTGCACGAGTTGGAAAGCCTAGCCATATTAACAGCGACTTATTTTGCTTCAATAACTACGTTTAAATTAAAACACTCCGTTTGTACAAACTAAAATTTCTGCTTCACTGTGACCAGACGACCACAGGAAAGCATATGAATCGAAGAAAGGATAAGGAGCCCTTTTGGAAATTTTTCGCCGTTGAGTTTTGGTGGCGGATGGTATATGGATCAAAGGTTGACAGGCGTCGAATAGATGCTACGTAAAACGTATTTTTTCGTATTCAAGTGTCTTTGCTTTTTGAAACCCATGCAAGCCGGGCAACATGGGTTATAGTGGGTATATTGGGATAAAATGGGTAAAACTAAGTTCTAGAGGGTTTATTGGGGTCAAATGGGTAAAACTAAGTTCTAGTGGGTTTATTGGGGTCAAGTGGGCAAAATTAAGTTCTGGTGGTTAAATCTAAATTCGGGTGGGTAAAATTAAGTGTTAGTGGGTATATTGGGTTATAGTGGGCGAAATTAAGTTCTGGTGGGTAAAATTAAGTTATGGTAGGTAAAACTGAGTTATGGTGGGTAAAAAAGTTCTGCTGGTTGTATTGGGTTAAATTAAGTTATGGTGGGTAAATCTGAGTTATGGTGAGTTAAACTGAGTTAGGGTGGGTAAAACAGTTCTGCTGGGTGTATTGGGTTATGGTGGGTTAAATTAAGTTCAGTTAACTCAGTTTTACCCACCATAACTTAATTTAACCCATCAGAACTTAATTTCGCCCACTATAACCCAATATACCCACTAAAACTTAATTTTACCCACCCGAATTTAGATTTAATTACCAGAACTTAATTTTGCCCACTTGACCCCAATAAACCCACTAGAACTTAATTAAACCCATTTGACCCCAATAAACCCTCTAGAACTTAGTTTTACCCATTTTAACCCAATATACCCACTATAACCCATGTTGCCCGGCTTGCATGGGTTTCAAAAAGCAAAGACACTTGAATACGAAAAAATACGTTTTACGTAGCATCTATTCGACGCCTGTCAACCTTTGATCCATACACCATTCGCCACCAAAACTCAACGGCGAAAAATTTCCAAAAGGGCTCCTTATCCTTTCTTCGATTCATATAACGCCCAAGTCTTGTTCAAAGTATAAACTAAATTATTCGTTAGCATAAAAGTTTAATGTAAATATTTTGTTGAGTTAATGTACATAATACGCTGAGTTGTGGGTTTTCCCGTTTATCTTGCTACTTGTGCTCCTGTTTCAGAATAAGATATATTTAAAGCAGATTATGTATACAAGTTTGTGATATATACAATTATTGCTTAAAATTTACATAGGACATCCTTATCCTAACCAACTCACATATCAACTGTCGGTAGCAAGGTTAACTAAGCCATCTTTAGCCCTATCAATATTTGTTTTGTTATGTTGTTGTGTTGTACCAATTTCCACTGTTTGCAAAAACATTTCTCATGACATAAATTGGGATTACAAAACATCGCATTTTCAGATTTTAATTTAGACTGATTTCTGACTTAATAAACATAATATTCTGAGCAAATTTACATAATAAATTTTATTAAAAGATTTCATGGCATCGATTATGAAGTTAAAAACAAAATTTTCAGATTTTAATCCTGATTGTTTTTATTTTCCAAGAAGCTTTATAGTTCTTCAAGCGCTTAACAAACTGTGGATTAAAAACATGTTTATTCCTAATTTATTCATACAGTTGTTCTTTAAAATTTATTAGTACGTTGTTCCTATATATCAATCTCTAATCCTTTCAGATTAACTGGCAAACTTCAATAATATTTATGTGCTATGGTTTAATGATCATGATAAATGAAAATAAATATTAGTTTTGGGACACACTCTAACTGGTATAGTAGTAATTGATAACATAGCTTGTAAGTACAAAAATACAGTTCAAAACAAAATTGTTGTTTTACCGTGTCGGATTTTCATCAGTTTTATATTATGGAATGATTTGAATGGCTTTTGCAAAACCTCCATGAGAAACACGGTGAAACAGAAAATCTTGATTGTAAATACTAATGATGTGTACTTGTCTAGATAATTAGCAAAAACTGGATAAAGCTAACCTGCATGGTTTGAGCTATGTAATGCAAGCATAAACACAAAGTTTAACTTTTGAATTAAGACTAGTTATAGCTGCAAATCTTTGATAGACGAAACAATTATTGGACCTTGAAAATCTGACGAAAAGAGAGACATTATGTAAAAAATGTAAGGTCGCATTTCACTTTGGAAAAGAGGGTTGATGTTGCATGTTAATTTTGCTTAAATCCCCAAAAAGGAATCTTGCACTTATAAATACAGAATACTTAACTTATTAAGCAATTCAGAAAAAAATGTGTCTCGTATCTGTTTCCATTAGAAAACCATATCAATTAAAGCACTTAAAGCACAAAATATTGTTTTACAATTTCTTATTCTTATTAATAGATAATTTGGGAGACAAAATTAGCTAAAATGTGACTATATTTTATGTTATAACTGTATATCTACAAACTATATGTTTAAAACTAAAAGCTTAACTAGTGTAACAATAATAGCAGCTTCTAAGTGTTGCCAATATTCCTTAGTAAAATCAATAAAATTTACAAGCATTATGTAGTTTTTCATTAAACTTTTTAAACGCGATGACTACTCAAAACTCATGTTTTGCCGATGTATATCCTCCTTAGATTACAGGTCCATACAACAACATATTAATTGCAGCAAACATCATCGATACCTGAAGACAGTTAGGAGGAGTCAGCTCATCCAAAAAGTTAACTGAGCTGATCATTATCTTTAATGCGGAACAAGAGTTATAGAATCTACGTTCCGATTTCCAGTCTTTGAGAGACATGCCCGACAAACGTGGTTTTCTCTGCATACCCCTAATCAAAATCATTTGATTTCTAGTAAACCATCGCCATTCGACCCAAAGTTATCAAAATATCCATGATGGATTCTACCGTCAGAAGAACCAATAGTGCCACAAATTCGACATCCAGGTGCAAACGTGCAACAAGTGCTGACAAGATTATTCCTTCGACAAAATTTAATGCATTTTTTGCAGAATTTCATTCAAAAGTGCTGTCAACAGCTGAATATCCCTGAACCTCTTTGCCCTGTCGTAAATTATGCCTGTTTTTCCTCCGTCACCGGTAGAGTTGTAGCATAAATCTGCAAATCTTGTATTTAAAAAATATGTGAAGTGTGATTCATGAATATAGGTGCGCGATCCACTCAAAACAATTTACGTTTTATCCGCATTTAACGATTAGTTGAATGCTTAAACATACTCGCTGGATAAGTTCAAGATTTAAATAAGTTAGTATTTTTGTCGGTAATTACTACTTTCTTTATTACAAATCTATTGATTAATGCAAAACATTGACTACCTTATCAAATATTGTGATAACTAATGGTGGTAAATTTTGAAATAAATATTTTATCCTTTTCCGCGCAAAATCAGGAATCCTTCAATCCTTTTAAAAACATCATTAAATTGTAAGGTATAAACCCAAAATGGATACATAACTTCACTAATGGATTAACAATATATCTATAATACGATTTACACAAAATAACTGGAATACTAATGGTGTCGACTTTTCAATGAAATTGGAAAGACCGAATTCAACCTTTCCTATTTGACACGAGCGAATAAATTTTTCTCTGTACCTGCGTTCCCTTCTTGTCAAGGCTTTAAACTCTAGACACCATATCCCAATTTTTCGCCTGATGTTGTCCAATGATATTTTGGAACGATTGTAAAAGGATCCTGCCAATCCGTACACAATTAGAACTATAAGAATACTCTCAAATATTATAAGAGCAAAAAATAATTTGAGCGTAAAAGGCATTGCGCTTCCAGAATAAATATTGTTTTGAGCTTCAAATATTAGTGTAGTGGCACTCATTAATTGCAGGGCACCAGATACAAAGAAAACAAGGAACGATAGAAAATGCATCGCCTCATTATACATTTCGACTAATATGTGATTTTCACGGTATGATAAAAGATTAGAACAAATGACATCCTCCGGATTTTCAGCTTCCAGTAGCTTCTTTCCGTCGTAAACAACCGCTAAAAGTTTTCTAACGTGTTTCAAAAATGTTTAAATGGCATATTAGTTGAATGTTTTTTGAGAAATGAAAATTGTGTTATATTTCTTCAAATATAAATATTTGTTACCTGTGTGCAATACTGTGAAAAAATGCTAGCGAAAGTACACCAACAAGTATATCTACAACCATGCAGAAACCTTGTGTTGCTATGAGTACCCATATCATGTAATTGAACACAAATGTGACTCCAACTTCAACTACTTTGCAAAGTATACTGGTTGCACAATTTGCAAATCCAAATAAACGGTATACTAGCCAAATCGGATTAAACGGTAAAGATGTGTCTAGAACACATGAAGTAGCAACTGCGTAAGGGCATATAAATTTAATGACGAAATTAGTGATTCGAAAAAAGTACTTCGCTATTCTTGTGTTAGTTGAGGATAGATATTTGATTCCTAAAACCAAAAAGAAAAGAAGCTTAAAATTTAAAACTTTAATATTTTTGGTTGTTACCTTTTAAATGATTGGTCTCGATTTCAATAGCTCCGTTGAAAAATGACACGTAATCTTTGAAATATAGTGCCCGTATCCGATACCGTTCTCCGGCTAGAATACATGCGAAAAACATGAATATGCATATGTGCTGTTTTCCCGTTTTCGTTGCTCTGTTACCATTTACTGTTTTTGTAATATATTGTTCGTCAACAATTCGTAGAATCATGATACTTGCAATGAACACAAGAAACATCCAACGTGCTAAGAATCCTCTTCTTGCCCTGCCGTGAAGTACCTGAACCTTTTTACTTGCTGCATTGTAAGTAAACAGTTGACCAGCAATTGATGGAAAAGCTTGGTTTGCCTGGACAAGCACATCCAGGAAGTTTTCGGATAGAAGCATAATTCTTGCAAAATGTGTTTGTATAATGAAGTGAAATAAATGTTTAATTTTAGTGTTTAGTTTATCTCAGCTGTAGGTTAAATTAAATTCCTGAGCGTTTCCAAATTCAACAAAGATGCTAGCAAAAATATGTTGTGTATTCAGGTTGGACACGTATGATTAACTAAAGAGTCTAAAGCTTCACGAGCTTCTCTGAAAAAATAAGTTCTAAGCTTTAAAGTTTTAAGCTAGAAACTGTCATACAGACGAAGGAAATGATTTTGTAATATTTTCGCTTATTCTTTTGGTTTTGTAGTGTAAATGATTGTCATTATTGTTGATAAGCTTACTAAAATCAAATTATGATTCACCAAGGAACTGTTTTATGCACACTTTCTTTGTGGTGTATAATTTTAAATGACACAAATTTATTATTAAATGGGAGCACGTGTGGAAAAGGCTAGACAAGTTGACGATTTATTTTCCTACAATAACTACGTTCAAATTAAAACACCATGTTTTTACAAACGGAAACTTCAGCCTCACCCTGACGACAAAAGCATATAACCCCCATTTCATGTAAAAAGTTTAAACTAAATTATTTAATAGCATAAAAGTTTAATGTAAATATTTTGTTGAGTTAATGTACATAATAGGTCGGTATAATAGAGTCAAATAGGTCTTAGTGCATAACCATATTAGAAGAATTTAACTTGTAGAAATTTGTTAGTCGACCTTAAAATTATTGTCGAAATTTTTGTAACGAAATTGGTTTAGTAGAACTTTTTTAGAAGAAATCAATTTGGTCGACATTCATTTTGTAGACTTTTACTAATCGAATTTAGTCGGAAATAGTCGAATTTCATTTTTCGGCAGTATTAGACTTAATTGAACCTAACTTTACTAAATACAACCCACTAATCCCATCAGTAAGAAACCGAACATAACCTAACCTAACTAAACACAACCCAACACTTTCATCAGTACTAAACCGAACCTGACCTAACTAAACACAACCTAACATTCCCACGAGTACTAAACCGAACCTAATCTAACTAAACACAACCCGACACTCCCATCAGTACTAAACCGAACCTAACCTAACTAAATACAACCCAACACTTCCATCAGTACTAAACCAAACCTGACCTAGCTTTACTACTAAATACAACCCACTAATCCCATCAGTACTAAACCGAACCTAACCTAACTAAACACAACCCAACACTCCCATCAGTACTAAACAGAACCTGACCTAAGCTAACTAAACATAACACAACACTCCCATCAGTATTAAGTATATTTTTTCTGGTCGACTAAACAAGTTCGACAGTTTGCATGTTCGACTGCTAAAGGTCGACTTGAAAAAGTCAACAATATAGCAGTCGATTATGTTTAATTCGAGAATAAGAAAAAGTTCGACTAACAAATTTCGTCTCCATATATTCGTTCAAGATTAAGGTATACTAAGAAGAAGTCGACTCTATTATTGCGTCCCGTACATAATACCCTGAGTTATGGGTTTTATGTCGTTTATCTTGCTTTTTTGTCGTCAGGTTTCAGAAGAAGAGATATTTAAAGTAGATTATGTGTACTAGTTTGGGAGATATGTATTACTATTGCTTAAAATTTAAACAGAACAATCCTCTTCTAAACCAACTCACATATCAACTGTCGGTAGAAAGGTTAACTTAGCCATCTTAAGCCCTATCAATATTTGTTTTGCAAGTTTGTTGTGTTGTGTCAATTTCAACTGTTTTCAAAAACAATTCTCATGACATAAATTAAGAATGCCAGACATCGCCTTTTCGGATTTTAATTAAGACTGACTTCTGACATAATAAACATAATATTCTGAGCTTATGTACATATTATGATGTTATAAAAGATTATCAGATTTTAATTTTGATTGTTTTTATTTAACAAGAAGCTTTATAGTTCTCCAAGAGCTTAATAAACTCTGGATTAAAAACATGTTTATTCCTACTTTATTATTATTCCTTATTATTTATTCCGGTGGCTGTTGTTTAAAATTTATTACTACGTTGTTCCCAAATATCAATCTCTAATCCTTTCAAATTGACTGGCAAAGTTCAATAATATTTTTGTATTATTGTTTTATGATTATGAAAAATGACAAGAAATATTTGTTTTGGGATACAGTCTAATTGCTATAGTAATAGATAACATATGTTTGTAAATACGAAAATAAATTTCAAAGCAAAATTGGTGTTTTGACGTGTCGGATTTTATCAGTTTTATAGAATGTTATGATTTGATTTGAATGGATTTTGTAAAACCTCCATGCAAAACTCGGCGTAAAAAAATCCTGATTGTAAAATATGATGAATATTTTATGTAAAAAAATATTTTGGAAAAGAGCGAGTGATAAACGAGATAGAATTTTATTATCAAGATCCCTTAGTTTCGATTCTTATTAGAATCCACTTCAGGGGCAAATTATATCATAATGGTTATGATTATAATATAAATTATAATGATGTGTACTTGTCAATATACTTAGTAAAAGCTGTGTAAAGGTAACCTGTATTCTTTGAGCTATGAAATGCAAGAACAAAAGTAGCACTGAAGTTTGCCGGATCGTTTCTAGCAATTGGACATAGTACACTTTGCATATAAATACTTTACTACCAGTTCATCAGTTAATCCTGATTTTTCACTTATTTTAAACTTTGTTATCAACCGCAAATTAATTTATCTATGTATATTTATCGCATTGAACGATTTGTACTTATATCAAACCGAATTATTGAGAAAAAACTGAAGTAAAATTTTTATCATGTTTATGGACCAATATCAACATAATTAAAGTTGATATATAGGCAGCCACCAATTTATATAATTTGTGTAACATATTGAAATAACCTGGCTATTGTGCAAAACATGCAATCGTTACCAAATCAATACAGAAAATTGTGAGAAAATTATTCACTTTTAAACTAATATGCACTTAAACTGCAAAACTTGGATAGACGAAAACAAATATTGGACCTTGAAATTCTGATAAAAAGCTACATTTTATGGAAAAAATAAAGTAGCATTTCACTTTCGACAAGGGGGTTGATAATGTATGTAAATTTTGCTTGAATTCCCAAAAAGGAATCTTGCATTCATAAATACAGAATACTTAACTTATTAAGTTACTCAGAAAACATGGCGTCGCATATGTTTCAATCACTAAATTATGTCAATTAAAGCACGAAACAATGTTTGAAAATTTTTATACTTATCTATAAATAATTTGCTTTTTATTTAATTTTCATTAACGTTTTTCCCGTATTTTTGCATATTAAAATTAAATAAAAAGCTCGGAACAATCTATGCTTACTAGTTTCTTGAAGTATATGACTACCTCCACTTCCCTGCAAAAAAATAAAAAATCTCCGGTAGGTTTTTTATTACTTAATTTTAAAGTTTGGAAATTCTGACAAATTTGGAAATTTATATCTAAAGAACTACCGAACAAATTTTAAATATCTTTATATCAGAAAATCAAGCTCTTCTTTCTGATTATTTATGTCATTAAAAAAATTAATTGGGCCATTGTGCACCTAAATATAATTAAAACCAATCAATTAAATTAATTAATTTTTCACGTGTCTATATGGACACGTGGGACTGGACTGTTCATCAAAAAACGCTTTGTCTAGTTTAAACAGCCAAATGGCAACCCGAGTGGACGCTTTATACTTTGCGACTGAATGCCCTTAAAACGGTAGTTTTTTAATATGTGATTTTTTATGAATTCTCGAGGCTTACTTGTGGTAAATTCTAATAGCTCTATAGGCTTGATTAAAACATAATTATCATTAGAAATGCTTTAATTTTTTAATGATGTGATTGGTGTTTTATAGTATGTTATATGTTTGATAAAAGACGATATAACTTTTAAATTGCCCCGTGAATAGTAGGTTCGCGTTAGTTTCAGTGAAACCATTTATTGAGAAACATGTATAAGGAGTTGACGAGGATTTAGAGAAAATTAATTTAATTACTTTAGAACACTTTAATGGTTTCCAAAACGACTAAGTATGACAAAAATAAAACCTATTTTAGTTTAAGTTCTTGTAATTTCCAGCTTTATTTGTCGTATCGTAAGAAGTCGTGTTCTTTATTTGGTTCACACCCTTGAACATGAAAATACCGCATCAGTTTCTTACATGTAGTACTTATATTTCCACGTGTTTCGGGTTTAAGATTTCACTAGACTGGAACCAAACATTAAAATAAACAAGCCAAGTTTTGTTTGTTCGCTTCAAATCATATGTTAGCAAACAATATGTTAAGTACAGCCAAATTAAAATCGTATATAATATTATATAATGCTTAGTTTATTAATGTTGATAAAAACTAACAAGGGAAAATGCAATTAGATGAAGTCATGTTTGGATAGTGTATTGTGATAAACCCAGACTTAGCTATCATAAATATGTTTTAGAAATAATTACGGCTCAAACGATACTTAAATATATGTTAAGAATCTGATTTCATCTCTGGAGTGTAACTCAGAACTACATAATCTATGTTTTTTCCAATAACCAATGATAGATTTGGAATAATCCTGTCTCTTCCAATCCTTGTTTAATTATTTATTATCTTACACAACGTAATACAATATTAACTTCAATAATCTGATTTCGATTTTAAGCTAAAAAGTACTTGAACGTATTAAGTAGTACATGAAATTGATATTTTGGGGTGGACAAATAATTGGATTTAGTAAAACACATTCGTAACTAACTAAGATTGTTGCAGCAATTATTTAATAGATTCTTAATTTACTGACTGCTAAATTGTGCAATAAAATAAATACTTTCATTGTCTGACATTAAAAAAAGTGTTCTAAAATTTTGTAATCTTTAATTTTATAAAAGAGCATAGCAGCTTAAAACAATATGTACATAAACCATCATAATAGTTTAAATCTAAAACCAAATCCAACTCATTGTCAGATAAAATTATCGGGTTGGTGGAAAATGTCAGAATGCCATCTAGTATTTGTGCCTCTTGTTGAAAAATACTAGTCGAAAAGGATCTTGCCGAATGAAAAAAACAGTAGAAACCGACTAGTGGAATAGCTTGTTGTCGAATTTTATTTTCAGAAAGGACAATTGTCGAAATTACAAAAAAATACTATCATTCAACAGTAGTAGTAGTTACTAGTAGTAACACTATGTTCATGGCATACTTTGTGACTTGATTGTAGTTTTTTTACCGCGCCGTTGTGTACCAGCACCAATATTATCGAGTCCAGTTATAGTACTCTCATTTATGATAGACC
>JAQFZH010003539.1:0-13657 GCA_034695485.1 Entomobrya nivalis | reverse complement strand
CTTTTAAAATAATTAGTCCACTGAAAAATGTTATTCGCTTTTAAAATAATTAGTCCACTGAAAAATGTTATGCGCTTTTAAAATAATTAGTCCACTGAAAAATGTTATGCCCTTTTAAAATAAATAGTCAGTTGAAAAGTATTGCATTTTTCACTAACTCCATTTCTTCTTACTTTTTGTTTGAAAATACAGAATAGCAGAAAACTGGGATGTGGAAAAGACTCGTGATCTTTCTTCACTTCAACTAGTCAGCGGTTCCGGAGAAGGAAACAAGTCATTGGGGAAAATCCGTGGAATCTGTGGCTCTCATGGCATCGGCTTAATTAGAATTGATCAGGCGTTATCTGCGGCAGAGCTTAACATTGATAACGTGAAGGTTAAAGTAGAGAAACCATTTTGGTGGCCCAAGGAAATTTCAAAAGAAAAGAAGACGAGGCAGTAGTAGAAGCAGCAGCAGCAGTAGTAGTACAAACAACAACTCTTCAGTCTAACTATAAATTAAAAATTGTTCGTGTTCAGTACTTTAGTTTTTCAAATTTCTCCTGCAAACTATAATATATTAAAAATGAGCTCGTCAGTGAAAAGTGAGATTTTGGAGGAGGAGCCCCCGTGTTCTCCATCCACCTCCGCCACCCCCGCATTTGACTCTGAAAGTCATCCCTATCATCAGCCAACCCCGATAGAGAAACCGGAAGCAGCAGCGAAAGAAAAGGAGCGCAAGTTTTTCGAGTGTGCCGACTGTGGCCTCAACGAAGAATATAATTACTTTGGCAAGTCTCCTCCCTTTTGCCGCGCAATTAAATTTCTTGAAGAGAGTTACGTGGTTCGGGATCCATTTTCTGCGTACTCCTCGGCAAACAATGCCAACTTTCTGTTGTTGGGCAGCAACTGCGCAGTCTGCGCCCGCATGACTTGTCAGGAGTGCAGTGTATTCTTCAGTAAACGATTTTGTGCGAGATGCTTTCAAGTTTGTGCGAATCAACTTCCAGAGGAATTGTTAAAATTAAAGAAAAAGGCGAAAGACTAATGAATATAATTAAGGATGAGAATAATTGAATAAAAAAAGCACACAGTGATTTGTATTTGACGTGTATCGATTTATTGAGAGCTTAAAACAAAGTCACTACATCTAGTCAATATAATCACTAAATACGTAACAATAACAAATGAGTACATTACGCCGCTAAATTAATTAAAATATCTTTTTCTATTCGTCGCGTTTGGATTGAGAGAGGCTTGTCTGGTGTTGGGTGCATGGCTGCTAGACACGACAACTGCAGGTGGAGCCTTCCCCGTCAACAATTTCGCAATTTTCGCTTTCCTCAGTTCTCCTTTGTTCGGCTTGTTCGACTTCCTCTGCAATCATTTCAAAATACAACAATTCAGCACAATTCCATTCGACTATTCTAATGTTGTAATGTTACCCTTTAATTTTCTAATCCATTTTATTTTAAATTCTGACCTTCAATTTGCCAATTTCCGCTAGTCTATCGCCACTGTACTCTGTTATCTCGTCTCTGCTTCTGCTCGCGATCGCGCTCCCCTTTCTTTTCTCCTTTCCCCCAACCTTCCCCTTGTCTGGTTTGCGCACTGGATGACGTTTCATCTTATCTCCACCTTGACCACTAGCCACACCAGCAGCGCCCTTGTTCTTGTCATGTCCCTTCTCATTCCGCATCTGATTCTGATTGTGTGTGTATTTCTGACCAGCAGCCTCTCCTCCTCCTCCGCCTCCTTTCTTCACTTTCATCTTTTTGATGTGTCGAGAGATGCGTATTTCCCTGCTTTTCAGCTCGTGCTCATTTTTCTGCAGGGCCAAAGCCACGGCTTCCCTCTCATCAAAGTTGACATATCCAAAGCCCTTGCCCAGTCCAGTCTGGTTGTCTCGAATGATTCTCACCGTGTTGATCTTGCCACAGTCTTCAAAGAAACGCCACAATTCTTCATCCGTTAGTTCTAAAATGAGGAAAATAGTCCAAAATTAATAAGCTACATTGGAGCCCTTTCACTGATCTTGTCACTTGTCAGAAAGTTGAACGTTGTACAGTGCATGGCGCATACTCAAGTTAAGGTTGCCCACGAAAATGGCCTTCTTGTTATCCCTCTTGTCCGCTTTAAGTTTAACAACCAAGTCGACCACAAGATGATTATCGTTGATCATTAGACCTCTCGCTTCAGCCGCTGCCTTTTCAGCGTCACCCCTCGTCTTAAATCGGACGTATCCTGCCAAAGTTGTCTTGTCCGAATGTAAATCCCTCCTACAAAAAAATAGCAAATTAAATAAAAAATTTAAAAGTAGTCCAAATTAAAAATATGTAGTTAAAATAATATTCAAATAAGGTACTTGACTGACTTGTTAATAGCGACCTTTTTCAGCTGAGTGGGTTTGCTAGGCGCTCCACATCGGAGTCTCACCGTCTCCACCCTTCCAAACTTGACAAACAGTTTTCTCAGCTGTTTCTTCTTCGTGTCTCCAGGAATGTTGCCAACAAAAATTGTGCGCGCTTCCAACTCGGGATCCTTAGCTTTCGGAGCATTTCGCTCAGCTAAACTTTTGAAATAATCTGTACCCTTCTTTTGCTCAGTTCCTCTTTCATCTAACTCATTATCTTTTTCTTCTTCTTCCACGTCCTCCTCTTCTTCATCAATCTCTTGCTTCACAACCTCCTTTTCCGCTTTCACAACTTTCCCTTTCTTCTTCTTCTTCAGCTTCTTCTTCAACTTGCTCCCTTTTACTTTGTCGCTACTCTCAGCTTTAGTCCCCGATCCCTCTTCCTTCTCCTCATTAGCCAACACCTCTTTTTTTAATCTCTTCTTATTTTTCCTCTTTACCTTCTTTTGAGGTGAAGCAGCAGTTGCAGCACTTGTTTTTGTTGAGGTGCTCGACGAGATCGTTTCATCCTGTACACTTATCTGCTTCTTCCCCACCTTCTTCTTCTTCGTCAAACTAGACGAGTCCGCATCAACTTGCTCAATTTTAATTTTCCTCTTCGCTTCCACCCGAATTCCCGCAGCGTCTCTATTTCCCAGTTTAATCTTCTCCTTTTTCACCTTCACCTTTCCGGATGGCGATGTGGTCAACGCCGAAGGTTCCCTATTTTTGAATATTGTACTTTCATTCACCTTAACTGTTCGGAAAACTTTTGAGGAGGTGGCAAAAGCACCACCAAACAGGGCAGCTAGCTTGGCATCTTGCTTTCCCCCTGAGGCTCCTCCTCCTCCACTACCAGCACCAGCCTCTTTTGCCAAAATATCACTGATTGTTCCCACTTTGTATGCAGACGCCATTACGGATTAATTAACTAACTAATCAACTTGGAGAAACAATCAACGATACAAATGAAACCTTAATTTAGTGGTTGTTTGATAACGACAATGTGCACTATCACATGTTCATGCATTCTCCTTCAGGCTTCAACAAACCAAAACATGAAAGCATGTGAGAGCATTTTTGACACAGTCGATTCCCGCCACTCACACAAATATAACGGGGTATCGTGCTTAATATATAATGTATAGTAATCAATTTAAAATAATTACTTTAGTACAAAATTATTACACTTCAATTTTAAATAATTGACTGAATTCAGATTGATAACTATAGTTAAAATTAATTGCTTTCGAGTTTAAATTAATTTACTTGAGTTTAAAATAATAACTTGGATTAAAATTATTTTTTGAATTCAATTTAATTATAATAGGTACTTTTGGGTCATAGGTATTTTATTGATGTAATTAGTCAATTGGTAAAGATATATTAATCAAATTCATATAACGAAAGACTTGTTTTATTTTTGAAATTCATTTTGAAATTGTGAATAGAATGGAAAGTTGACAAGATTCTCAATAAATTTTCCAGCTTCAAATATTCTTTTTTCGCTGAATCTGGGCCCCATCAGCTGCAGACTGAGCGGAAGCTTCTCTTGGGACAATTTGATAGGAATACTAATAGCCGGAATGCCTGCCATGTTCGCCGGTTGAGTGCAATAGTCTTGCACAGAGCTTTGCTTCCGGTTATCCCATTTGACAAAGTCTGCATATTTTGGTGCAGTGGTGAGAGTGCAAGGCGTCAACAGAATCTCCACTCCCTCCCTCCACACCTTTTCATAGTCTTCTAAAATGAGCCGACGTACCTTGAGCGCCTGCACAAAGTACTTGTCATAATTTCTAAACAAAATAAACATATTTTTTTAAATTAAAAATTAATAATCCACAACCAACTATTTTTTAAATTAAATAAATTATCATTAATCATTTACTTTTTAAGTAAAAAGTAGTTTCCGGCTAGAATGCGTCCCCTAACGACAGCGTTGAATCCTTCATGTCTCGTCTGTGCGTACAAGGCTTCTGTAGAGTTGTGCCTTGGCTTTGCCGCCCTGTGTCCATATCTGAGTCCATCATAACGCGCCATGTTACTCGCAACTTCGCACGGATTTAAAACGGAATAGCAAATGATGGAGTAGTTGGTGTGGGGCAGGGACACCTCACTCACAATGGCCCCTTCTCTTTCAAGCATGTCCGCTGTGGATCGCCAGCATTCTATCACCTCCGCCGACATTCCCTCGCATTGAAACTCCTTCGGAATGCCCACTCTCAGCCCCTCCACACTTCCCCTTTCCGATGGAATTGTGGGCGACATGTCAAACTGAACTGTGGTCGAGTCCTTGCTGTCCCACCCTTTCATCGTATCTCCAATTTCATAAAATTCATTTCAATTAATTATCATTTTTACCACTTTTAAGATAATTATTCCCTCCAAGTGAGTAGTAGTTGGCTTTTTTTTGGTCTTTGGCTTACCAAATATTCTGGCACAGTCATCAATTTTGCGAGTGAGAATACCAGGGACGTCCATCGAGTTGACTAGCGGAATGAGTCCGTGTCTGGATACGGACCCGTACGTGGGCTTCAACCCTACCGTTCCACAATACGAGGCAGGGTTTCTTGTCGAGCCTCCAGTATCAGATCCTATCGCCCTTCAAAAAAAATCCTCACAATTATTTTCAAATTAATCAAAAAATAAATTAAAATGCTTCCCTTTCTAAACTGATTTTAGAATATGTACATTTTTTTTTATAATTTAATCTGCATACTGCATACTAGTATAACAGTATAACAGTATAAGTCATAAGTAGAGAGTAGAACAGCTTACCCGTAGCAAATGCCTGTCGCCACTGCCACAGCACTTCCGCCAGAGCTACCACCCGCAACATGGAAATCGTCGCCACCGGCAGAAAGGCCCCAAATGTTTTTTGTGGGACCGTGAATTGTATCAACTGTCCCGTTACTAAAAAAATAAATTTAAAAAACTGTTTAATTAAAATTCAAAATTATAAATTAATTACTATTTTTGTGTTTTACTATTTTACTATTACTATTACTACTACTATTAGTACTATTACTATTTTACCCCATTCCAAACTCATCCATGTTCGTCTTTCCCACAATAACTGCACCGGCACTCATCAGTTTTTCCACTGCAGTCGCGTTGTAAGGCGCTTTGAAAGAGTTGAGCATTCTCGACCCACAAGTTGCAGGCATTCCTTTCACACAAAAGTTATCCTTCACCGCAATTGGCTGTCCCTTCAAGGGTCCATTTTGAGCCCGTTGAATCTGCTCCTCCAAAACCTTCTCTGGAGCCACGTAAGTGAACGCATTTAGCTTTCGAAAGGTCTTAATGGCTTCCAACGTTTTGTGAACAGGGTGCTGCTGAGTAGTTATTTTCTGAGGGGATTCCCCAGAGGGAGCAACAGCAGCTCTTGTAGCAACACTTCTCCTTATTGCCTTCAAAATTAAAGATTTAAATGTAAACAAAATTTGCAAAAAAAACAAACATTGTTAATTAATTGAACTAGAATTTAATTCGGCGGGCATTATCAATGTGGCGATAGTAGAGAAGGGTCCCCCCTTTGGTATAATTTTCAAAAAAATATTATTTTTTGGAAAAGTTTATTTTTACTTAAAAATGTACAGATGAGAGAGTTAGGTTCGGTTAGGTTCGGTTTTAAGCCGATTTGAGAAGTTACGTTAGGTTAGGTTAGTTTTTAAACCGATATGAGAGTTAGGTTCGGTTAGGTTTTATTCTCATATTAGAGGCCAGGTTAGGTAAAGTTAGGTTATCTTAAGTTATACTAACACCGACACAAGTTTTTATGTCAAAAAAATAAAAAAATAAATTTTGCCAAAAAATATACCAAAGGGGGGACCCTTCTCTATAACAATCGCCACATTGATAATGCTGACCAGTGTAGTACTACCTTATAATGCAGTGCAGATGTTCGGCTAACTGAAGACATCCTAAATCTACAAAGCTGCTCCTCACTCAAAACAAAGTAATTTAATTTAAATAACGAATTCCATGGGTTTGATTTTTTTACAGTTAAAAAAATTAACAAAGTTATTCATTAAAATAAATAGTAGTATGTATTGCAGTTGCACATGAAGAGAGATGACTGAGATGAGATGAGTGAGTATTGAGTATGCGTGCAAAGAGCCAGCTAGCTAGCCAGCCAGCCGGCAGCGAACATGTGATTCTCACAAACCAAAACAAAAACAAACACTACGCACTTCACATTTCACATCATAACATTGTGCATTGCTCCATGCATGGCATATATGACTATGCCTATGACATGTGACTTGTGAGAGCCTTTACCGATGCTGCTTTTACGAGATTCTTAAGGAACAAAAATAAATTGTAAGCTTTAATTTTTGTAACAAAACGAGTGATTAAAATGTCGAGAGCGAAAGCCATGCGATTTGTTCGCTATAATTCGTTAAAGTCAATGGATTCATCTTCGTTGACATTGTCAACTTGGAAGTCTTCACAATCACAACAACAGTTTCCACTTTATAGTTGTTTGAATAGTTATCGACAGCAGTCCACTCAGTCCACTGAATCGAGTGGTAATCATGAGCCCACTGCCAACTCATCTGAGGCCAAAAGTGGAGCTGCCGGAAGCAGTGCTGCTGGACCTGGACGAGAAGGAGACACGATGCAGAGTTGGCAGATGCACAGTTACGGAGGACCTTCCGAGCTCCAGCTATCCACAAGAGAACGCATACCCACCTTAAACGCTCCCGACGAGCTTCTCGTCAAGATTCATGCTGCGAGCGTTAATCCCATTGATTTGGCAATGACAAGAGGTTCTCAAACTACACACACCACTCAACTCAATCATCAATCAATCAGTGAACATTGAACATGTGCTCATTTTTAATCCATTAAATGTCGAACATTTTATAATTGATAGGGTATGGCGCAGAGACGATAAATATTCTGAGAGATGTGTGTCCATCTGCTTCCCCATCCACCATTATGGAAATGCCAAAGAAATTGGCCAAGTACCTCCTTGCCCCCGTCGCGGGCAACAAATCCCTTATCGAATTCCCGTTAACTTTGGGTAGGGATTTTGCGGGGGTGGTTAGCCGAGTTGGACATGGCGTCAAAACGGATGTGCGTGTTGGAGATGAGGTGTATGGTGTTGTGGGAGTCCAACGACAAGGCTCTCATGCTCAATATGTGGTTGTCACAGAAGACACGGTATGGCAATCAGGCAATGACAGTCCGAAATTAGGAAGACGCTTATCATCGTCTCTGACCTGTTTGTCCTTTTGTCTCATTTCAGATTCGTCGAAAACCGAGAAACTTGAGTTTCACGGAAGCAGCCTCCATTCCTTACGTGGGGCTCACCGCTTGGTCTGCCCTTCGAGTAACTGGCTCATTCTTCAACTTGGCCCAGAAAAGGTTCCTCGTGTTGGGAGGCTCAGGCGGCATAGGAACATTTGCCATCCAGTATCTCAAGTCGGAGGGAGCCATCGTGACCACAACTTGTAGCACGGATGCAGTGAGTCTAGTCAGTCAACTTGGTCCCGACACAGTAATCGACTACAAAGAAGGGGAACACGCCGTCACCAAAATTAGCAGCCAAGCTCCTTTCGACTGCATCCTCCATCTGAGCGGACCGTCGACACTCGACAAGTCGATGGAGCTGTTGCCACTCTTGAAGCCAGTTTCCGGGCAGTTCATCACTTTGTCGCCTCCCTTCCTTGCCAACATTGACAAGCACGGGATTGTGGGAGGAGCGGCCAAGAATCTCACTGAGCTGCTCTCCAGCAACATCAAGTCGTGGACTAATGCCAAGGCGGTCACCAAGTGGGCCTTTTTCATTCCGAATGGGGAGCCACTCAGACAGTACGCTCATCTCATCGAAAAGAAGGAGGTGAATAGGAAGGCACACTAACTTTAATTAAACCCAACGTTTAAATGTTTACACAATTAGTTATCCGTATGCATTTCTCTCATATTTTCAGATTGTTCCTGTGATCCACTCAGTTTATAAGTTTGAAAATCTGCCCGCCGCGTACAGGGCGCTTGAAGAAGGTCATCTCCGAGGAAAGGTCGTTGTGAGCATGGAGCAGTAGGAAAAATGGGGAAAAAGTGAACCATTCGAAATTATGAGACAGAGGAGAAGTGATTAAGTGATATGGATATGTTTATTGCAGTTTTTAATGTAGAAAATGTACGACACATTAAATTGCTAACTTAAAAACGGTCATGATCATTTACCTTGTGCGTTGCTATCTACCTACTAATTTACAATTTACATAATACATTATAGAACATTTATTTTTTAAGTTGTTTATTGATGTGGTCCACAAGTTCAGCCTTCATGCCATGAAAATTTGTAATGCATCTCTCCGAGTGAGTCTTCCTCGTGTAGCAACTCATTTAAGTGTGGCTAAGCTCATTCATTTCGTTAGACGGACAATTTTTGCAGCTGGTTGTCCACCTCATCCTCCGCAGCACTACTGCAACTAAACAATGACTCATCTGCGGACTCCTCCTCCAAATTATTGTCGCCATCGTCACAGCTGAGTAGCTTGTCCAGCACTTCCCACAACACTGTTTCTTTGGGAAAGTCGTTATCCACCAAGTTGACCAAGTAGTAGTTATCCGCAATCTTTTCCAGAATTTGTCGCGAGGTAGACCCCTCAGGATACAGCTTGGCCCACTGCTCAGTCCACAGGTCGAACGCTTCATCCTTCCAAACTAAAAAGCTCTCTGGGTCGACCACTGTCGGTTGGATGATTTCCCGTCCGGGGAATACTCCCCAAGTGACCGCGATGGGACAGTGACGGTGAGCGTTGGTGAAATTGTAGCGACCCTAACAATATTTAATTAATTAGCTTTTAACTAAATAGTTTGTAAACAAAATCTTTAAAATAATTATTTCTACAAAAAAAAATATGTCAATCTTATCGTCTTACGTTTTTGTTGATAATGTGATAATTAATTTGAGAGTACTGCGTCAAGATCCTCTTCAGATTCTGTATCCTCCGTCCGCTCACGAAAAACTCGAGATAAGCTTTCTTGTAGATGTAGCCTCCTTGCTGACCCCAGCCATGGACTGGGTCACTGCTTGGCAACCCATTCACGTTCGGCTGAGAGTTGATTGTGAGGATTCCTCTCTTATTTAAACACGACAGGCGATCCCCAATTTCAGCCGTTTCTGCACAAAGTGGCTCATCGTTCCAAGGTATTTTCGTCACCTTTCGGTCCAAGGAAATCAATTCAAATTATATTAGTTTAATTGAGAAAAAAATTATATGCAAAATTTTAAAACAAAAATAATTTAATTAAAATGGAAAACAAGAGAGAGAAAACAGTTCAAAAACCAATTAATTCAAACCAAAATGATTATGGAAAAATTAATAAGTAGTCATAACCATAACATAAAAAAATAAAAATGTATGTTAACCTTGACTCCGTGCTTGTTGGGAGCTCCGATAAGGTAATTGAAAAAGACGTCCCAAACGTCTTGATGAGATTCAATGGATTGGCCCCACATTTCCAACAACTCTTCCTTTGAGCTCTTGCTCTTCAAGTAGAAAAGGTAGTAGTCCTTCAAATCGCCAAAGGCAGGAGACTCCGAACTTCCCCAACGCCCATTAGGAAAGTCGTCCCAATGACTTGTTCGATGAATATACGCATTCGGTCTACTCGACCAAAAGATTGGGCGGATTTCTTCTTGACATCTTCGGTAGCTTGGCACCACTTTCCACGGAAGGGGTCGCTGAGGCTGACAGTTCCATAAGCCAAGCTGCTTGATAATCGACATTGTTGCCACTTCACTGCAAAAAAAAATATATTGAAAAATAAATATTGAAACTGTAAATTAGTTATTTTTACTCATTTTTTTGTGTAATTACCGGTTAAGCGTGTAAAAATGGACCCCAGTCGCCATACCAGACTGGAACATGGCTCTAATCATTTCCACAGCCTGGTGAATTCCATAATTCCGAATAGCTTCATCGTTATGTTTCAGCGGCTCCACAATGTCCACAATTTCCCCAGGAACCTCCAATTTGCTCAACTTGACAATGTGACGTAGCGAATCATAGCTCTGTTGAAAAAAAATAAACACGTTTTGCAACATAAAACATCAAATTCATATTTTGGGGCAATATGAGAAAATCTTTAATTTAATTAAATTAGTTTTTTTTACCTGAATCGGCATAACTCCGGGAATAATAGGCACTCTGATTCCCAACGCTCTGCAGTCATTCACAAACTTGAAGAAAACTTCGGGCTTGAAGAAGAGCTGTGTTATAATGAAATCCGCCCCCGCATCCACCTTTTCCTTCAGATGAACCAAATCCTGTTCGTATGAAGCTGCCTCAGGATGACCAGACGGATAGCCGGCGACCCCAATCACAAAGTAATCTCCATGTGTTTTCCTGATGTGCGCCACCAGATTGGTGGCATATTTGAGCTCTTGTGATCCGCCACAGCTTCCATCTTCGTTTAAATCTGTAGCAAGAGATTAAAATAAATAAAATAAACATGTCAACCACGCACCGCAACACCAACACCTGTTCTCGTTTCACTTGTCAGTTTGTCACTTCAACCAACCCAACAAATCTTGCTTTAAAAAAGCACAATAACAGTCATACAGGAACAGGACCACAAAAATAAACCTGTTTTGATACCCGGTTTTTCAGCCAGACTCCCATAAAAATTCTACGTCACCGCCGTCACCGCTGTATTTTTTGCAGACAGCCAAGCAAGTCTGATCACGAGCTGAACGAGTGCTCCGAGACAATAAAAAACGCGAAAATTTTCCGTTTGCGTTTTACACAATGGTGGACAATAGTACAATAGGCTATTAATTAATGGGAGTTACCTCCTCTGAGCGCTAGAATGTTCCGGATTCCAAGATTCTTTGCTTTCGCCAAATACTTGTCAATGTCGTTCACGCACGCATCTGCGCATGTCATGTGGAGCATAGTGTCCAATCCCGAGTAATTGAGAGACGCGGATGCAATGGTCATTGACGATGTCTCCGAATCTCCTCCCGGATTCCCGGCTGGGTGCCATGTGATATCGCAAAAGAGCGGTCCTCCTTGTCTCAATCGGTCCAATCTGGAGATTTTCTTGGGAAAATTATATGCCCCAATTAAATATCAATGCCTGCATAAACATAAGTTTAATTAAAGTTTAAAAAAATAATGTTGATTGATATGCTCACCTGGCCAAAAGATTGACAGCACCACTTTTTGTTCTCGGGGGAAAGAACTCGAGGGAGAAGAATGGCTCGCCAGACTCAATCCTGGCCAATATTTTTTCAGAGAGTGGTTTGTAGGGGATGGCTGACAAGCTGCTTCTTCTCCTCCGACACGACCCCATCGCATCCCTGCTACAATCCAAGTTGTCTTCGAAATCGCCGCAGTAGATGGAATCGGACTCGCTGCAGTTTCGACTCTCCGGTCTGTTACTCTGATTGAGATTGGGAGTTGGACCGACTCCGCCACACGACACTGAGCTCGTCACGGAATTAGGGCTACGCAAATCAGCAGTGTCGCTGCCACCTCCACAACATCGTTCCACCAACTGCACACCATCACCACCACCACAACCACCTGTCTTTGAACTCTGGAGTGGCGACAGCTCCTCAATCACCATTTTGACGCAGGATATTAAAATCGAGCAAATTTCTCAAAAATTTCCTCATTCACTCCCCACCAACCACTCACTTTTTAGTCTTTTGCAATATTGGAAATTGGACTATCTGTTGCGCAACCCACTAACTAGCAACGCACTAATTATGGGAATAAAAGTGTAATTTGCACAGCACTCGTAAACTAAAACTAAAGCTATAAAACCAAAAAAACTATTGTATACTCTTTTATTCAAGTTTTATGGGATTGGAGAGCGGAGGAAATGAATGAAAGGAATGAAAGGATGTTGAGAATTGAGAAATAGTTTTCAAGGTGAGCTGAAATTGACGAGCCACCTCAATCAATCCGCTCGACTGATTTGTGAGAAAGACAACCAGACAACAACTAACAGCTAGAGATACGAGACACTAAACTAAACTAACCCAACCAAGCTGTGTGGTAAAGATCTGTTGTGTAGTGCTCTGACTGTGATTAAGTATATGATTGACTGAATGATATTACCTGTGCATGTGCACACCTGCCTGCTCTAGCTCCGCTACTAAAACTACACATTAACTAATCGCCTCACTCGCTACAATAATCCAACCAAACAAACCCAATCCACCTAACCTCTCTCCTCACTCAGCTCATTTTTGTCCACTTGTTTGTTTTAGTATGCAAGAAGCAAGTAGAGAGAGAGTATTGTACACGTAGACAAGACACAACGACGACACAAGACAACCACGCTCTTTGCAAACAAGAAAGACAGTCAACGTCAACAATCAGCTATCATATCAACAATGCAGCAATGAAGATGAACTAGGCAATTGAGTTAGGCATCTATTATGATGATATTGATGACACTTGTTGCTTTTCATATTTATGTGGTATCCTAAATAAAAATATTTAATGGGAATTCAGTAGAAGAATCAACTTATAACTGTTGAAGCTGCTGTCTCTTCACTTTCTTCTAAACAGTTCTATCTAAACAATACAATGTATAGGTACTCTACTAGTATGCACTATGCACTGAGCACGCACAGTACAGCCGAACAAAATCCATATGTTCAGTAAATTGCACAGATGCGATGATATGCAATGCAATGGCTGAAAGAAGGGTTCAATTTCAATTGTGACTCTCAATCAGCAACACCGCACACATTTACAATTTAATGGAGAAAAAATGTTTAGAACTAAGCGACTCGCTTAAAGCATAGTTGATTAATTGGTCATTAGTCAAGAGCACTGGTGTTGTTGCTACAGGTCAGCCACATCAACAACTGGGCACTCAAGACACCCTTCAAAATAGAGAAACAAACAGAGCGACAGTGACAGTCAATAATCCAGTCACCATTCACACTGGAGACTGGAGCCACTCACTCGCGGACAACAATCAACTGAAGTGCTCCCATCAAAAAGGCATGACATGAGAGAAATGATTAGATTAGCATGATGAATATTATGATTTATGATAATGGCAATGAATGAATTGATGCGACTCTGTTGAATGAGGGGCTTGCGTCTCGACTCCATGCTCAGCGAACGTGAAGTTTTATTGATTTCATTAAATTAAACTAATTAAAGTTGCTTCAATTTTTGTGCTCATAATGATTCTCTCATCTTATCTCTCTTCTCTTCCCTCTATTCAGTCTATTCATTCTTTGCACCATTTGGAAGGCGATGTTTGTGTGAGTGAACGAGTCAAGTGGCTGAGCAAGTG
>JAQFZH010003538.1:0-13661 GCA_034695485.1 Entomobrya nivalis | reverse complement strand
AAAATGCATGTGACCTTGTGACCCCTATATTTCAGGTCACAGGGGGTATGGGGGTCTGAAATGCATTCCATTGTGATCAGCTGATGATCCTGTGTAAGAATCGACTATAAACAAATTTGCCATTTAAAATGCATGTGACCTTGTGACCCCTATATCTCGGGTCAGGGGGTTCATTGGGGTCTGAAAATCAATCCCAAATAAGGTCATGACCCAAGGTGTATGTGTACCAAGTTTGGTGTCAAATGGTCAAGTAGTTTTCGAGAAATCGTGTCCACCAGGAATGATTAAATCCCACCCTTTCCTTTTTTACCATCCCAGTGGGAAATGGGAAAAAGTCCAAAAGTGTCCATATATATACATATTTTTAAATGCGCGCCACTTTTATAATGCACACGGGGTGTCTTGATGCACCCCAAAGTGGTATTTACCAGTCTCAAAAGTGTCCAAAATGGTATTTACCGGTAAATACCGGTATTTACCACTTTGACTTTTGACCACCATATCTTTCCTGGTGTCCACAGACAGACCGACAGGATCGTAATCTCATGAACTACCTAGCTACGCTAATCGGTAGTTCATAAGCGATTTTGGTATACAAATAATTGTGATGTTTTAAAGGATCCTATGCTGTTTTCGAAGATTGAGCTTCATAAAATATATTATCTAATACATGAAACTAGATTAAGATCCAGATATTATTTCGAAATGACAACTTAAGGATAAAAAGTTTTTTTGATTCCTAGTGTTTTTCAATTGTTAACTTTGACAGAACCAAATTTAAAGCTTTATTGGATAGATAGTAGCTATATTTTTAAAAAAAATGGAATGTTATCGGTGTGTCGGTGTTGAAGCCTATGATCTTCTTAATGTGCCACTTCTTTTTTCCGATTTTAATTGTGATTTCACTATCACCCAAAAATCATACTGTACCTAAGGCAGATAACGTTTGCTTGACATGATGCGTAAGAATTCTTTTTATTTTAGCTTAGATACTATCAGTTAAATATTTGAAAATCCGTAAATGCAAGCTGAAAAAGGCCTTTTACTTCAAGCACATATTATAAAATAGTTAAAATATAATTATCAGTTAACACACTCCTAAAACAATAATATTAGAGTCAAAGAGTTTCTAATAATATCGTCATAAATACATGGTCCTAATTTTGCTGTAGCCATGCTATAAGGACCAACACTAAATCCAATAGCTGTTGGAATGCTTTGAAACATCTTTCTTTCAATTTTTCGAACTAACCTACCTATCCAAACTACACGAAATCGATTAACATTTTTTCTTACAATATTCGCATATTCAGTCCACAGTATTGCTATAATATAACAAGAAACTGATAGGGCTGGTGAGGCCATGTACAAAAAAATGTGTAAACTATTTCAGAATTTGAGTGTAGCATAAAGAAATTATTTCGATGGGTTATATCGTAGAGTATCGATTTATTAAATTCAAGCTCTCGCAATTACGTGTCTACGTGTATTGGCTTAGGCAAAATATGGCGTTAAATTCTAGCGTTATTTTCGTATCTGTTATTTTCACCTTGTGATTTAACTAATTTGGGTTACATTTATTTTCCAACGTGTTCAATTCAAACTATCACGAAACCTAAGTTGGCTTTATTGTAGGAACTATATTACGTGTATCGTCTCCTTGTCTCTTGGCATGGGTAAGTCTGCACACATTCGGATATTGTAATTTGGGGTATACCCATTTTTCTTCAATTCATTGTTATACTTTAATTAATTATATTCAATTGTTTTTAAAGCTATACTTGCAAAATTACAGAGAAAAGTTTTTTTCAGAGTGTTAACATGTTTAAAGAAGTTCAGTTGTTAGTACACTGCTATAACTGTATCCACCAAGGATCACTTACGTTAGCTGGCATTGGACTTTGTGCATACGTCTTTATAAAATCATTCTACGCAGTAATTGGAATGTCACAATTATTGATTTTTTCCTCAATTATTTTCATATTCTGGGTTGGCTTTTGATACGGTGGTAGTTATAATTCTAGTGGATGGACTATTTAAAACTGGGGTACTCAAAGCCCCTAAGAAGGTATTTCACCGTGTTAGTAATCAAACAGCGGGCACACTTATACCGGTGCAGCATGTAAAGCTGCAATGTAGATATATTAGATCGTAACCTGCATTTAAAATTAATACGGGGTCAGTAAATTATTACGAAGAAAAAACAGCGTTGTTAATACTTAATTTCAATATAAGCCAAGTTGTAAATTTTCTACTGCTGTAAAAGATTACGAACTTTACTGTTATTGTCGAGTTTGCAATTTTATTTTTACAGTTAACACTGTAAACTCTAATTTGTTGAAGAACGAGATACAAGATAATTATGTGTTATTTTATATTTTAAAATTAATGTTTAAAATTAAAATATTTACGTGAGGCAAACTAATAGTTTTGTAAAATGTTTCATGTGTATGTTTCTATTGTTGTCTATTTTCTGCTGGAACTTCTTTGAGTATATCATCTCTTTGCGTTTTAGCATGGGTTGTCCTGCACTCATTTGGATTCAATGTGGTAGAGTATATCATGTTTACAATGACATATTGCTATTGATTAATTAACTGCATTCATTTGTACTACAGACTGAACTTGAGGAACTGTACCGGTGTTAAAATGTTGAGAGCAATCTTAACACATCTAAACAACAGTGTTCAACAGGGACCCCTGGCAATAGTTGGAATTACACTATGTGGTTATGTGACTATTATTTCGTTTTATGCAGTCTGCGGAATGACCAAACAGTTACTCTTTACTCAGATATTATTATTTGCAGGTTTATCAGGATTAGTGGTAACGAGAAAGCAGCTCAGGCTGCAGTGTAAATATCTTAGGTTATTTCTGACACTTAAATATAAACAGGGTCTGGAAATTACTACCAAGAAAAAAACAGCATTTGTTTTACTGTATTTTAATATCAGCCACCTTGTCAGTTCTCTGTTGTCGTAAATTTAAAGGACCAAAACTGGCTAGTCGACAAACTTGTTCTGACAAATTTATTTTAAATTAAAAAAAACTTAAAATATGTTAAATATCTGTTGTCACTATTTCTAAACTGCTTTTAACAGACCAGCTTGTTTCGACGAAACTTTATTCTGGTTCATAAATATTTTCTAGGAAGCACCAACTATTTTGCTAAAATGCCTTCTTACTAAAATCAAAATGTAGTAAACGCTGATTTAAATTTCAAGCATACCTTTATTCTTCATTAAAAGTCATGCTAATTGGTTATTTTATTTACTGTTTTTACTTGATTGCTCTTCTGCCCATTTGATACGACACAAATCCGTTATATTACCATAATGATATATTCTTTGTTCGGTTTTTAGTTAACGTTTTTATCTTTGACATAAAATCAAAAAACAATATATTTGATGGTTCGTTGAAGCACTTACTACGGTGATGACCCAACAAAATAAGCTTGATTTATTCGGGGTAAAGCTTCAACGTGGCATGTGTCAGAGTAATATAATGAAAAAATCTCTTGTGTAATTTTTTAAGACATATCAATACATTATCAATACAGCAGGCTCTAATGATAAATAACTTAGGTGAAGTTATCATGATCTATGATCACACTTAATGTGGTTTCATTATCCCATAAACCTTTATAGCGATAATAATAAATTACTTATATAGCTTCTATAGCTACGAGGGGTTTTCAACTCGTAGCCTGTCTGGAAAAATTAACTATTTATATCATAAGGTACGATTCTTTAGCTGCTTAAAGTCCATCGAGCAATTTAATTTGAAGTCTTAACCAGTGACTGCAAAAGTTTAGTGGGTATCAAGTCAAATTTCTAAGAGTTCAAAATAAAAACTATGTTTCTATATCAAAAAATTTCCCGATTAATTTTTCTTCAGCTTTCAGCCCAATTTTTTTTTGTTACACCACTCTTCATATTTTCAAACACAAAACCTATAAGCTTACTTGTTTTAAAACATCCAGAGTGGAGGTTCATTGTCAAAACAATTGTTAGTCTTATATACTGCTTGTTTCAGTGGATCCAAATTGCGTACAAAATCAGTTATTTCGAGGCACCCAAAATAATTTTAGCTATTCTTGCCAACGAATGTATAACTGAATTTTTTCCAAAATTGCCCTGCAAAATATTAAAATTGCCCCGTGACGCCGTCACCGTGTCGCGTAAGAATTCGAACGTACGCGTTTTTCTGTCGATTCATTTCCGAAAACGACACCAAATTGCAAATCTTTTCAACCACTTTGTTCACTTTGAGAAAACATGTAAAGGTAACTTTATAAATTTTTGTACACATTTTAAGTGTTTGGTTGCAATTAATGAGTTTTCTAAATTATTACAGTTTTAAGTCAGAATGGGACGTTCCAAAAACGAAATTTTCAGTTCATGGATTAACGGACGGTTCAACTTATAATGATAGTTGGAACTTTGACTCCGCCCGGAATTATATCTCCGTTACTAGTGTACTTATTACTTGTGCCTTGTGATCTTACTAATTTAGGCTACATGCATTTTCCAACATGTTCCAATATCAACTACGAGAAAAGTTTTATCACTTTTGTTATTAATTCATTTTTACGTCTGGCATCACCTTGATTACTCGCCTGGATTATTGTACACACATTTGCATATTGCACTATAGAATACACAATACTCTCATCAATCCATTGCTACTGTATAGCAAACTACATAAATTTCTTCTTTAAAGTTTATTTGAACAACTGCAAAGAGAAGTACACTAAGTGTGTTCAAATGTTTAAAGAAATACACTTGTTAACCAAAAGGTATAACAGCATTCACCAAGGGCCCCTTACATTAGTTGCCATCACACTGTGTGCTTTCGTCTTCATCATTTCCTTTTATGCTGTAAGTGGAATGTCCAAAACATTGATACTTCCTCAGCTAATTTTGTTTTCAGGTTTGGCATTTGACACAATGTTAATAGTATTGATAATGGATGGAACCTTTAAAACTGGGGTTTGGGTCACTTCTAAGAAAGTACTGCGCAAAGTGAAAGATTCCACAGCTGGATTAATAATATCGAAACAAAATTTGAAGTTCCAACAAAGGTATATTAGATTATGGCCTGTATTTAAAATTTATATAGGGTCGGTAAATTTCTACGAAGAGAAAACAGTTTTGGTTCTTCTGGATTTTAATATCACTCAGGTTGTTAATCTGTTGTTGTTATAAACAGTAAAATGAACTTTAATTCTGAAGTTAGCAAGTATTCCCTAAACAAATGTTAAAACCGAACAATCTTACCATCATATATTTTTGTATATTTTATTGTACCATGGAAACCATAGTTTCAAAGCATTATCGGTGCTGACAATTTCTTAACAATATTGGCTTAAAAGATATTAGATTAAGAATCGAAACAATTTATTTCGCTAGGCTCTGTTATTAATTCAGCATAGCGTTAAATTTATGAAATATTAAGTATTCATTAACCTGTTTTACGCAATCATATGAGAATACGTAAGCGTTTGGTTTTTGCTATCAAGATTACACTGAACACCACTTATGTTAATACAAACGCTTATTTTTAATTTACTTTTAAACGGTTTCATAATAACCAAACCTAATGATAGACATTTTTGGCTGTAAGGATTGACAAGATCTTTGTTATCTCAAGCTCTCTTCAACTAACCATTGACTTTTTCATACAGCAGAAACATAATGAAAAAAACAAATTATTTTTTAGTTAGTAGCTAATCACTTTTCACAATACAATAATTAAATTAGTTAGATAATTCGGTTAAACTAAGTCTAAAGCTAATAGTAACCATGATGTGATGTCGTAGCCTGGATTCCTGTTTATGTTGTCTGTGTGCTTGTGAATGAAAATCGATTCTTTGAATATTCGTAGGAACCAGCGTTTTTTCATAACAAAGTGTGCGATGGAGCCTGTATTGATATTGTGGGAGGTGTTTTCATCTAAATGTTGCGCAAGGGCAGATTGGGCGATTCTTTTGAGCCTTACATCACTTTCGTGTTCTCTTACTCTTTTTGCGATGTTTTTTTGATTCTCCTATGTAGACGTTTCCACAGTCACAAGCATAGTCACTATTTATAGACACTTTTTATGATACAATATTACTTGTTTATTGTATACTATAATATTTTTTTAAATTGTAAAAAAATATTTTACTTTAGTTTCTGGTTTCGTATTTTCGACGTCTGTTGCATAGCTAAATTTTTTAAATCCAATTAAGTTGCAGCTTTTTACAATTAAGATTTCTGAACATTTATTAGATATACTTCATAAACTCAACAATTCAACGAATAAAATGTTATTTTATTTTCCGCCAATTTATTGTTTTATTCCCGTTATTACTTTTCTTATACCATTTTGATCCCACTGAGGGTCTCCAAAGATTATATCAAAGGTGTACAATTGCATTATGTCACGGATTGCATTATGAACGACCGAGTTTTAACTTTATCAGTGTTATTCAAACCAGCAAGCATTTATTAATTGAATCAGTGTTTAAAGTAGTTAAACATCAATCTGTTTGTGTAATTCAAGTACTATATGCAAACTTCGCTGTCACCACGAAGGACAATTTTGGGATTTACAATTTTACACAGTTTGCATTTAAGGATGATTTGAAACATGAGAGAACTCTTAAAATAATTTATCCGAAATATGTGATCGGATTCATGCCGGCCGTTACAAATAATAAATTTCTTAACAACTTCGTTGTTCTTCCAGACTGGTTGCAGTCGTCTATTTTGCTTATTCTGAATGTATTCAAAAATGGAGGAATCACAAAGAACAGCAATGCTGGTGAAGTACAAACACCCCAAAACTATTTTGCAAAATCTCGAAATCATTTCAACAAAATCACATTCAAATATAAATAATTTTGGAATTGAAAAATCAAATGATTGGAATGTCTTGGATTTTAAGCAATGCCCTAATTCAGAAATGTATATTGAGTTGACATTCTCATATCTTGATTTAAATAGTGAGCAAAACTGTGTTCTACTTGAATACCAAAACTATCGCAATTGTACTTCATCAGAGTGCAATTGGTATTTAAGTAGTCACGTAATTTATCAAGAGGTAATATTTTGGAACATTGCATTTCAACCTAAAATTCGGGTACTTTCTACTGGTATTCAATTTTCTGATGTACGTTTCAGCATTGTGATGGAAGTAAACTTACTGATTTTTAATTACTCCACATTGTTTGCCCCTTTTACATTTAAAGCTTGGATTTTAATTTTAACAAGTAGTGTTTTCCGTTCAGTTTTTCTGACTTATATGGATTTAAGCTACCGGAACATAACTTTATGGATCATAGCTACGCTTTTGGAACAGGGACATGATCTTCCAACTCGAAATAACATTAAATCAGGGATTATTGTTTTGACATGGCTTTACATATGCTTTATTTTACGCAAATTTTATACATCAACAATGTTTTCTCACATGCCCAAAAATCATTTTCCTAGTGATATACCAAAAACATGGAAGGAAGTCTATGAGGCAACAATGCCCATTTACACAGAAAATCACTTAGCAAATTATCTAAGTTTTCAGTATGGATCATTGAGTGGGAACGAATTATTGCCTTGGACAGACCAGAAGCTCTTTAATGCCACAAAAGTTATCAAAATGAAAGCAAAAAATTTAATAAAAGCTATTCAACAGGTAAACAAAACCACAAGTTTTGCGTGCAAAAAGCTAAACACATATCTTGAAATCAAAGATCGCTCTTTCCTGGACTGCAAGACGTCAGGTAGATTTACAATGTTGTATAATACACATAGACAACGATTTTATACCTCTGCTAGATTTTTCTTACACGCTATTGGCGTATTTGGGGGTAGATATATAGTTCATAATAGTAATGAAAGAGGTCTATTCTCTCGACCGTCAGTTTAGTTTGCTATTAAATATCATATTTTTTTTGTCGATTTTCAATTGTTTGTTGGGCAAACGGCAGAAAATGGGCTGGTAGCTCTGATCAAGCATTCACTTGAAACTGCTTTGCAATACAAAGTATTGAAGGATTTGAGTACTGACGGAGGCTTTCACAGTAATCTGAACTTTTTTAGTTATGCGGATCAACTTGTGAAGAAAGTTGGTGTGAGTCACGAAACAATGTTGAAGAAGGCTCAGTCGCCAGTAACGCTTGAAGACTTTCGGATCGTATTTTTCTTGTTTGGTAGCCTAAGTATTGTTGGTCTTGTATGGTTTGTGTTTGAGATTTTGCTTTGTAAAATTGTACCTCATCATATTGTAAACTAGGAGAACAAAATCTGTTGTAATCTTGTACATTTTTCAGTTTAAAATGGATAAAATTATTGTTTCAACTACTTTCAATGCTTTGCAGTTGGCAAAAGTGTGATAAATACACTTTATTTTACATAAAATATTAAATTTCGAAATAACCACTGCAAAGTTCTTCGTTAGATTCACTAGAGAAAAATAGTACACAAGATTGAACAACGGACAATGGAAAAGTATTAAGTAAATAATTCGCAATAAGCATATTATTTTAGAGTTTTTAAAAATCTGAACTAGATTTTATTTAATATTTCGATACACTTGAAGTACTTAAGTACTAACAAATTTAATGAGTTCTAAAAGGTTCATTTGGACTGTAATTATTGTATATGCTATAAATTATTGCATCTGCTATTAGCTCTATACTTGTACTCTTCGCAAAAAATTTACAATGGAACTTTGCTACGTATCAGTTTCACTTATGTGCATAAAAGTAGTAAATCATATAAAATTCTGGTGTTGCAGTTAACAAAACGGAAATTTTTCCAGATAAATGTGTGTACTTTGCACGCGTCAAATAATATGTATTCCAAATATGCTAACTATGCAATTATTTTGTTTAAATTTGGAAATATCGTTTATTTCTCTTCCAGAATTTAGTCTTTAAAGTACTAATTATTTTTTCATGGAGTATTTAAAGGAGCTTTACATGAAGATAATTGAACCAGGACATTAACATTAAATTATACAACGAGAGTGTTTTACAAAAAATTCAAATTCAGAGCTTTATCAGTACATAATCAATCAGAGAACAAATGTAATTTAAGCTTTATAGTTGCCACAAAAATCCGCGATCAAGATTACCAAGTTGAACTCTTTCAAAAGTTGCTTGGTCGTGATATAAAAATTTGAGCTGAAAATTATACACTGTTCAACCACAATGTATTTATTATTGGACGCTAATATATGCCAAGATAACGTGAAGCATGCAAACTGAACAATGGGAGATAATATATAGTTTTAAACTAAAGAGGCAGCCAGACATCAAAAATATATACGCTCTTCAAAAAAAACTTGAAACTATTTTTCTTTGGTTTTTTTTATTTTTTCAATGTGTTTGCTAAATATTATATTGTTCGAAGTTGGTAATTTAGTCTAACTTTTATACATGCAGGCACAACTTTGTTAAAAACTTACAATATTACTAGCAAGTAAGAGTTCCAGTATCAACCTGAAAATTGTGGCAAATTGATGGATAAAGTTGATAAGAATTTAAGATCAAATCTTATTTTCTAACGTCAGTATAAGAAGGGACGTACGTAGCAGACCATTCGTACGCATTGGTACAGTAATTTCAATACTTCGAGAGACTTATTCCAATATTAAATATTACTGTTTTTCCTATACCACAATTCAAGGTCCTTCCAACGACGGCTAAACTTAGCAGGGGCTATTTTCGGTTAAAGAAATGTTTCTTGAGGCCAATATGTCGAATTTACAGATATAAATTCCACTTTACAATTAAATAGCATAGTTTGTATGCCAAGTTTTTGTAATTGATTGATTTTACTAGGACAATGTTTGATAAAATGCGTGTAGAATACAATTTCTTAATATTTTATTTACAAGTTATTGCTACGACAGCATTTCAGTGAATTGATTTGCTCGATTTTAGAACATCGCTTGATATGTTTGAACACTGTACACTTGAAATAATCTTATCCCGAATAACGACATATTCAAACACAGCGTCACCTTCTACGGCAGATGGTAGATATTCAAATGTATTTCAAATACAGCCTTTAAGTTTCCCAGTCATTTTATGGACGTACAGGTACGCTAAACGTAGTTGGTTTCAATCCGGTACACTTTGGTGCTCCAATGGTATCAACACGGAAGACTACGTTTACGACTTCAATTCCATTCAGGTCCATACTAAATATTGTCCAATTCCCAGACAAACATGCCATGCTCAGGTTTATATAGATCCAACATAACCAGAGTTACCAGTCCGCCAGAACTTATTCCACTTTTGACCTTTCCTCAAATCATTACTGCTGAGTTCAATTTGTACACCACTTTTAAATCAAGATTGTGGGAATTTAGGAGATCGTTATCACAAAATAGTGTCTGGGCTAATTTTACACTTTCCGAATTCCTAGGTATACTCCCATATATTGAAAACGAAGATTGTACGAAGTTTGATTTATTAGTTGATCCAAACGAAAAATCTATGCGAAAAGTTGATGCAAAGTTATTGCGTTTTATTAAAATGGCAAAACGCCTTGTACAGTGGCCGAATACGGAAAAGGACTTTGACGAAATTATGCAGAATCCTGAAAAGTATGCTGAAAATCATTCAGAAATTGCACTAAAAATACCTTTGTTGAAAATTATGACCACATTATTGAAGCACACAGCTTACTCCATAATAACCTTAGTGTCAACCCTCGTTTTGTTCAAATTAGCAAGCATCTATTTTATCACACATATTTCCATTTTCAATTTTCCAACTTGGGCGTAAGTCCACAATGGCTTATAACACGTATACATTCGTTGCAACAATCCCATACTGCAAATATTTTGATGCGACATTTCAAGCAAAAAGGAGACAATTTAATCAAAAGGGATAGGGCAAAAGCGGAAAATATTGCTAAAGAAAATGAAAAAGTGGCTTGTAGATATTGCATATATTAAATAAGCAAAATTAAATTTTATAAGAAATATAATCAAAAAAAGTATCAATCAAACCTCCGAATTTATATTCATGTTTTCAACTAAAACAATACAATGACTTTAGTTCCAAATGCCCAAACCCAAAGTCGTTAATATGGTTAGAATAAATGTTTGAAACATATTTAAGTACTGCGGAATTAGTATATAATTACTGATTCCAATATATATTTTTGCTTTAGAATACGAGTATTTTCCAACAACTTCATAATTATAATACATCGAAAACACGCAACTAAATTGCAAATTACATGTAACCAAATCAATAATATATAAAACGTGTGTTAAATATCGATATTTCCTTTCATAATGGAACGCTTCAAAATCTAATAAATTTCGAATTGTATGGCGGCATTCAACAAAATATACAAATGTATTCAGATCTTAATATTTTTTTTAAACATTTATTTTTATTTTAATAAAAGAAGATCAATTATACGCTCAACGCAAAATAGCTGAAAAATCGGTGCAGTTTTCTTTTCGATAAAATTCGACAACCCAAACTTAATTTTGGCAACTTGACAAGAAGCCAGAAAACGATCCAAGTATTTTCGTTCTCGCCGAAATTTGCAAAAGTGTTTCTGTCGTAAAAGATTTCTAAGCTTAAGCAATGAAAGTTTGGAAGTTTTGTGCACATCTCCCGCAAATCCATACACCACCAAAATTATCAGCATAGCTTCAATTACAGCAGAAATGAAAAATAGCTTTACTAAAAATTGAAGAGATTCCGATTGAATTAGCCCGACAATCGCAATTATTTGAACAATCCCGCAACTTGTCAAGAAAACCAAAACTAATGACCTCATGCTGTCGTTATACAATTCGCCTAACAAATGAATTTCTCGCAGTGTCATCATCGCGGGATAATTGAATTCTGTGGTTTCCGATTTAACCGTTGACTTTGTCCTCAGTTCACAGAAAATAATTCTAAACAATATTTAAAGCGAGCAGAAATTAAATATAGATAGTTATTGATTGCAAATAATACATAAATATTGTAGCATTACCTGTGCGCCATCTCTTGATAAAATGTAAGCGACAAAACTCCAATGAGCACTTCAACCACAACCCAGTAACCTTGAATAGACATCAATTTCCAAATAATATAGTTCAGAGTTGACAAAACTACCTTCTGAAATATATTTATGATAATGCTCTGGTGTTCCAATAGTCCAAATAGATGATCCAGCGACCAAACTGTATTAAATGGTAACGAGCTGTTCAAAGCACAGGCAATAGTCAATCCGGAACATGTTACCCACTTGGTTATTATATATGTAGCCCTTAAAACTAATTTTGCCAATTTCGGTTTGATTGATTGCTTAAGTTGGCTGCATTTAAATGCTTTAAAAATGTAATTTATTAGTAAATTTATTTAAATAAAGACATATTTAAGAGATTGAAACCTGTACCATTGAAGTATTTGAGTTCAAATCCCATTGCTCCATTTAAGAATGCAACAAAGTCTTCGGGAAAGGTACTTCGACATCGGGAACTCACAGTAGACACAGTGATCAAGACCATCATCATAATACATATTTGGGTTTCCAATAGTGTATCTCCTTTATTGACATTGTTGAGATTCAACTTTATTACTCGAATTAAAAAGGTCAATAGAATAATGAGAAGAATAAGCCAGCGATTTCTGAATTTGTACTGAACGCTCTGTTTGTCGACTACTTCAAATTTGTGAATATTTTTGTTATAGAAAAAGAGCTGATTGTAGATTATTGGAGACATTTTAGTTGCCTGGATAAGTATTTGAAGGAAGTTCTCTGTAAGAATCATTTTGATGATGAGTTATGGAATTATTGTCGTTTTATTTGTTGCGAGAAACGCAAACTTATTCAAGCAAAGGTAACAGTAGAACTGAACGGTCAGGTTGTTTACTGGGAAATGGGCTTGAATAAGTTTTTATTTTTGGTAATGCTTCCCATATACTGTTTTGGTAGAAAATTATACGCCAAATCTATGTCTTAGGGAATTATGTCGTCAGGTAAAATTAATTTAAATTTTAAATTAGTTTAGTATCAAATCAATTTTTTAGTATTTTCAGTAAATAAGCTTGCTTTGAACTTGATAATACATTTGGCATAATACGAAAACATTTAATTTGTACCGCAAAATAAACTATTTACTTACTTTTCGCTAACTTTACGAGTTACTAACTTGAAATAGGATCAACAGGATATTATTGTTGAAGGGGAATTCCTTTTTGTAGTTCCGAAATGAGAAATATATTAGTGGCAATTCAATATGTAATCAATCACGGCAATCTTATTACATGTCTGTCTTAATTAGAACGACTTATTATGATATTTTAGGTTATATTTAAAGTTATTATATTCAGGCTTGGTTTGAACCAAAACTTGAACTTTTTAAGTGAAGTCAACATCTTGTTGGTTATGGATTTTAAGTGATCAAAATATTGATTTGGCAGGGATTTTACATAAGTAAATATTATAATTGGACAAGACAATTTCCTCTAGCAATTAAAATCTTATAACCATTCCAGAAAACAAAGCTTCAAAAAGTCTATAGAAAGCATGGAATGGGTATTTTTGAATATTTCAAAGCTTATTTAGTAGCACATTTACTAAATTGATATTTCGCAAGTAATTTATTCAAGTACGTAATTACAAAAACGTCAAAATATGTTGAAAACATGTTTT
>JAQFZH010003537.1:0-13662 GCA_034695485.1 Entomobrya nivalis | reverse complement strand
GGGTAACTTTGGAGGGATTTCACTTAATAATAGGCCTTGGAGGCCCCGGTGCTATCGCTGGAATTTGGAGTTATCAGTACATTATGATTTTCTTTTTCTTTTGTTTGCATATTCGCGTACTTAATTCAATAAGCTTGTGATCAGTCATCTCCAAGTCTCTTACATTTGATTCATTTGAGGTTATGGAACGATCATTAATGAAGATGAGGTCAATCAAGTTGCCGTTTCTTGTTGGTTCACTTACAATTTGTTGAAATCCGTGTCGCCTAACTATCGATAACAAGTTCTTGGTCTGAATATTTGGTTGGTCGATGTTTATGTTGATGTCTCCTAGCACAAAGCATTTTTTATTTGACCTGGCAAAATATTCTAGACAATGACCTAGATTTTGAATATCATTTTTTACATAAGCTGTACGATATGCGCATGACACTATTACAGATTTGTTGAATTTGTACTGAACTGATAGTGAAACTACCTCCAGTGTATTTGGACGCTCCCACCCATCTCTAGGAATTATAACTTTATTCACGTTGAACTCTTTTTTTTATCAAAATTGCTACGCCCCCTCCTCTTTCAGTTCTGTCTTGTCTATACATGTTGTAGTTTTGTGGAATAGGACACACTTCTCCCGGATCCAGCCACGTTTCAGATGTGCGATTGATAAATTATACTCTCTCCTTTCCTGGCATCATATTTGGTTCGGAGTTGAATTGATTTGTAGTCCATCCATTGGTGAAAACTCGTCTTCGCCACCTACAACTTGCGAGTTTTCAGTTATCAGTGCTTTTTTACAAGGAGTGTTTGTTATGATCTCCTGTTCTCCATTTGCTACATCCCATGTACGTTTGCCAGATTCCCCTCCCCCTCTTCCTCTTCGACCTCCTCTCCCCCCACCTGTCTCCCATGGCTGTTCTTTTCCGGTTCTGTCAGGAGCAACACTCACCGTCTTGAATTTTTCAACGTCAGCCAAATTCTTACGGTTGCCTAACACCTTCTTTTACATCACTATAATTGGTAGACAAACTCTAATTGGACGACGTTCCGTTTGTCGTCACCCCCGATCCTCTCTGGACAAAAGTTGACAACGTCGTCAGTTAAATATACACCCACAAGTCGGTAAAAAGGGAATCACCAAATTCATTTTCAGGAATTCCAAACAACCACATTGTTTTTTCGCAATATCTGAACCATCTCCTTCTTAAGCTCCTTCCTGATGTCCTGAGCCACCTTCTCTATCTCCGTTTTTAAATCCTTTCCTTTCTCAATCTCGTCGAATCGCTTTTCCACATTAACCAGTTTGTCATTCTGCTTTTTGGAAAAAGATGTCAGATTCCAGAAAAATCTTGCTCAATTTTTTCCAGCCAGACATTGGTTTTAGCTTGTTCTTTTCTGGTAGTCTTCATCTCGATCTTCAACCCCTCCATTTCCCGTTTGAAATCTGCACGCAACGGGTTATACATTTGGCTTATCGTCATGTCCTTCTGCTCCTTCGATTCTTCATCACATACATATGGTGTGGTGTCATCTTCAGCACATGATCCAAATGAGTCGTTGGCCTCCTTCCCGAATCCAGCTGCAGCTGCCATCTCTTGTGATAGTAACGCTCCAGTTGGATCTGCGGTAAACAACAGAGATTCCGTGCCAGTATCTTTTGACTTCTCGATTGAAACTATGGTGTAACTCGGAGATACATACACTAGTGGTCATGCGAAGTCTGATCATGCGAAATGAATGGTGTTAAAATATGCACTGAAAAATCGGTTAAAAATTTAATATTTAAACAAGTCTGCGGACACAAAAACTGATGCGTGTCTGCTCTGCTGCCTCTGCCTTTTTTGTGTTATAACTACATACATATCAAAACCACTGGCTCGTTAGTAAGTTTATTTCTATCATACTAAGAGTACGGATTGGGATCATTAAATTATTTCATGTGTTTGGTTTGGTATAATTATTGACCACATTTTCGTTTTTGGTCATTCTAAACACAATGTCACGTATTTATATATGTAGTTTACTTCATGTCAAATTATGTTGTTAAAAGAGGTAATAACATCACAAAACTTAACAAAGTTCAAAAATGGTTCGACAAAGTTTCATCATGGCCTTCATACACGAAAAGTTTAATAAGAATATCCTTTCTACCTTGTGGCTTTTGCGGACCTACGTCTGCTTACGGCAATGAATTGGTAATAGATTTTACGCTCATGATGATTTCTACGTCCATCATATCAAATCATTAACTTAGTACTGACGAAACACTTTATATATATCTTTACTTATATCATAATATTCACAATTCATATGCACATCTGCACAAATATTAGTATTTTTATACTTTTATATACCCCTTTCTCTATTTTTGAACGAAAAGGCAAAATGCCGTCAAATTTCATTAACAATTATGAGCAAATATTTTCGGTAAAATTCTATAAGGACGATAGAGACGAGACGCTTGCGGTATGCATATTCAAGGAAATCAAATGGTGAATGTGTAGAAGATCTTAGTAATAAATGGAAAAATATATAAGAGGAACATTTTTGGGCGTTGACAACTCAAAACTTTATATTCACCATAATTTCACCATTTTGCTCTATCTAACCATACAAACCTTAATTCAAATGGATGAGTAAAAGAAAAGATTTTTAATGCGAATTTTTTTGTGATTTGTCAAGCATACCTAATCGTATTATTATGACTTGTTTACTTCGTGGTGTGAACTTGCAAATATTATTTTCGATCTCTTTGATTCAAAACTTGTGTGCATTTCAAGAAGACTTTTCTTTCACCTTCAATACAATCACTATTAAATGACTAAGGTTAGTATTTTTACGATTGCTTTACAAAAGGTACCCGATGTTATGTACTGAAGTAGAAGTGAGGTATAAAATAACAATTTCTTTACTTTAGAGTAGCACCGAAATGTATTTAGAACATTTTCCAGTTTACAAAGCAACATTATTCAAATTTGCGTTCTAACGTTGTCGTTTCTTTTGTATTCGTATTACAAATAAAAACCACAACGCTCAACTGCAGAGTTGAACATAAGTACATTAGAATATTCAGAATTTAGGATCAACATAAAAAATGTTCAGTTTTCTTTAGACGAAATGTCATTGTTCGTTTATGAAACCATTATCACTAAAAATACTTCATCTAGTTAGTTATATAGCCCGTAGCCTTCCATATGTTGAAGTTCCGAGGAAACTCAATAAATGGAAAACATGCATTTCTTTTCGCGCTTTTTTTTACCAAATTCATTTCATTGCTTTTGAATTTTCATCCAGATAAGTTAGTATTGACTTTGTCGTGTTTGTCTGTCCCTCTGCCTGTCCGCCTGTCTGTCGGCACGATAACTCAAAAACGCGTTGGCCGATTTCGGTCAAATTCGGCATGTAGATCACTTTGGTCAAGGGAAAGAACCCTATTGATCTTTAACCCCCTAGGTCAAACCCCAAGGTCCAAGGTCGAATTCGATATTTTTCCACTTGATCATAGTGTACATTTGAATAGCGCAATCAAATGAATGCCCTCGTTGAGTAGATCACGAAAGAAATTTCACTTTTGGCCAAAGTGACCCCAGAAGGTCAGAATTTGGAGTCAAAGTTTGCAACTTCAAACATATGTCATGTGACATATCATTCGAAAACGCTTTTCATTAGCAATTTATCAAAGACGATCACTAGCGTCGTTACAAGTTGCCTTGTTTCAGCTACATCGTTATGATCGCTCTTACAGCGGGTTTATTTAAAATCATCTGGCATCTTCTGCCAAAAGATAGTCCACTGAGATAGATAATATTACAAAACTCCTGGCAATACTGCTTTGTTACGATAGGCCAAGCTTAAAAGCTATGGACTTCTTCGCATTGAATTTTTGAAGGTGACACCATCCTTGATCTAGAGTAAATTAATTATGAAACCTTCTGTGGTACTATATCGAGTGGCAGTCCGAATTTTTCGAGAAAGTAAATAGATACTACAAGCTTGAAAGATCTCGAAATTTTTTGTGATCCGTGAAATTATAAAATAAGTTGTACAGGCCGGTCGAGTGTAATTATGATACATACCTGAAAAAGCGAATTTGTAATTTCTCGACTGTTCTTCTTTAAAAAAAAGTAAGACTATACCTTCTGACGTACAGCTAGAAAAAGTGTAAATATTGACACGATCCCAAAAGACGTAAGGTTTTCAAAATAAAATGCTGTTTTCAGAGAAAACAAGAATTAATGAGAAATGAGGAAACTGTTCTTTCCCAAAAACTTACAAAACCTAATTAAATATTGGTTTTGTAAAATGAAAAATCAAAAGCCCTGGTGCCCTTTTCAACTCAACTGATATAGGAATATAAATTGGTACATTTACACACGTGCTGTTTTGACATGAAAATTTGCAGAACATAATGACTTACAAATATGCGTATTTATTATATATCGTTTCAAGGGTATTCTCTTAGTTATTCCTATTTATGAAATAAGGATGATCATCAATATGTCGTTCGACAATATATTATTTCTGCATCTCCGAAGATAAAAGTACATGTTGTTAAAAACATCTGCATACAGATCATTTAAAAGCTTTATCGTATCATTTTCAAACGTTGCTTGTCTTAGTTAAGTCATTAGATTGCGTTTCAAATTGCATGGCAAGGTAATATGTCATTACATATGATCAGAGCCTATTCTATTGCTTGGTAATATCTGGAAACCTCCCGAAGTACAGCGTTAGAACAAAATACAAATTTTACGCTCGAATACATGATTATTTGGGACAACAAAATTTAGAACTCCAATAAAATGATATGTTTTGCACAATCTAAATAGAACATTTGTTTCGAATTGATCGTTTAAAAAAATGCTTTTACCTTTTGTAAAATTCAGATCTTTTCGTAATTATATAAAACGAAATTTAAAAAATACTTGGCGAGAAAGAGTAAATCAAGAAATTAATTATTACTAAGAAACACGATCACGAGAAACCGCGGGCCGTTACCGCTCTCTTTATTACCGAAATCACACATAAGGATAGGTGAAAGTGAAACTCGGTGAAATAAAATATGTACTTCGATCAACTGTAAAATGCATTAAACATGCTGACGACAATTAGCACGTGGCAAACAATTTGTTTACTCCGCTTGAAATTATCTTTGTCGTGTTGGTAAATAAATACATTGTACATACATCATGTTCCAGTCAATAATTACTTTCCGTACAGCTTAAATTCGATTTTACCATGTTAAACCAAAATACATCATGATTATATAAACAGTGTAACTTCTTCTAAGATGTACCCTTTAAGATAAATCACAAAATATATATTAAATATATCTAGCATCCCACAAAAGTGAGGATAAAAAATATTACAAGCTACTCTTTTTTATATCACAAACGAGCTTCTTTGAAATATTAGCAAGAAAAGAAAGACATAAAAAGTGTCTTAAAAATTCGCATTCTGAGAAATTTCCTTGAATGCTCTAATTTTAAACATATTTATTTTCTCATCTCTCTTATTACACAATCAAATCATCAACGGACAGATGAAGAATCAAAAGTGTAATTCGAGACTTGTTTGCTTTATACTGCTTGTAAACAGAAAAATAGAACGGTGAGATATCCCAGAGGTGGGGATTACAATGAGGATACCGTATGCAACCACACAGTATTTTGAGCTTTGACTCATCTCAGTCAACTGATTTTGGAGAAAGTCGTCATTTTCCTCTCCTCTTTCACTGCTAATGTCATCACCACTTGTTTTAGCTACTAAAGGTATTGGTATACATTGTGGAGTTCAAAATCTTGAAATGAATTTTTTTAAATCAAATTATTCACGTATTCCCTAGAGCAAATAACGGATTGGTCACACTTTCCATATATATTTTTTTGGAAAAGGTACAAATTTGCACTTCTCGAGGACAAATCTTGGGAAAGCAGGTATGCGCTAAGAGAAACACGACACGTGGAAAATTATAAAGGAATTTATCTGATACTTTATTGCTTACCTTCCAAAGAAAAAACTAATTATTTCCAAGGGAAGTATCACAAACCGGTAATAAGGAAATAATTTCACTAAGCTAGAAAGTACTTATGTTCAGGAATTGCCATTATAATTTTCCACGTGTCATCTTCTCCTTATTTCTTTATTCAATGGTTTATCTTTATGTAATTGATAAATTTGACATTGCTTCTATTTAAATTGCTCCCTATATTTTTCCACAGAACTAACATGCATTACATTTATTCCTTTTTAAAATCTGGTCGTTGAGATGCTTGTGTGCACAATTTAAATGTCGTATTTTCTCTTTAATAAATACCTATGCAAAAAATATCAAATGAAAAACAATACAAAAGTTAGTCTATCTGATAAAAAAACAGACAAAGAATAGAAAATGGCATTGGCTTACATGCCTCCGGGTTATACCTCATTATTTTTACGAAAGACTGACCCTATACAAAATTGACAATCCAGACATTTGATTGAAGTGACGTTATTTATGGATTCTTCATTTTAATCAAAGCGAGTGTATTGGCTGTCATACATAAAAAAATCACTCAGCTTTTTTTGTTCTTGTGCGCGTGCACTAATAAATCGGGTGAATCAATTGTATAGGTTTGAGAATAAATCGTACAAGAATACAAATGGGGTAACCCAACTCAAAGAAACCAATGCATAGTTTTGAATAATCGAATCATTCAGAGAAAGGAATGAATTTACGCGTGTTGTTTGTACCTTTTCTGAAAACACAGTAAAAAATTGTCTACCTTTTTATCAAAACCGCATTAATGGCTATCATTATTTCGTCCAATATTTTACATCCATAGTACATTTTTATCAAAGGCCATTCAAATATCGTCATCACACGTCAAATAATAATGTGAACAACATTTACAAGAACAGAAACTGTGAAGAGAAAGGACCACAATTAATTTTAGTGAAAAGATTCGTAAAAAAGTTCCTATTTCACCCTCCCGTACTTCAGGAACTAGGTTAATTATTTATTGTATTGGCAAAAATGTGGAATTGAGAGTTCACTATTTTAGCTCCTTTAAACCAGCTTTGTGTAAACCGAGACCGAGGTCTACAAATATTCAGGCAAAATATCTCTTGGAAATGAGCCGGAAAGCCCGGAAGGACGCCGAATAAATCCAGACAATATTCGCGGGACAAAATTAGGGTACGGCATACAAATCAAATAATAAGTTTTTCTTTGAAAACCGGCGAGTCTGTAAAATGTTTTAGTTAAAAAATAAACAGAACTTTAGAATGTCGATTACAAATGTAAATTGAATTGAAGCCTATTTCACTGAAAACTTAGTTTTGTTTTTCTCTGTTGACATGCCATATTAGAGAAAATTCCAACAATTCTTATAAAGTTCCATTTTTTTCATAAAAACTATACGAGCAAAGGTTAACCCCCTAAAGTGTCAGCTACAAGCTTGAAAATATAATCCACAAAAATTTGAGAAAAGGGAACAAATTTGAAACTTTACTTTAATTCCCATTTTAGACGTAAGCAAAACTCTTGACCCCTTATCGTATTTTTATCGTCGGGACTTAAGTTGTAAAATTTATGTCTAAAGTTCATGAAAAATAGACTTACTTTTAAATTTATATTATTCATATACATAAAAAGTATATGAAGTAACGTTTTTTTGTGACTCTGACATCTTCGGTTGGTGCTGTTTTCTCTTTGGAACTACAAAACATATCGTTTGAAGTGTAGCCAATTACTATCATTGGCTTACTGTATCTGACAGATTAGTACAAAGTGTATCAAATAACATGCCAAATAAAAGTCATTATACTTTAAAAGAAATACAATGTAATGCTATCCTTTTTTCTGTTCTATCAGAAAAATTATGATGTAGACATGTAACGTGCTTACAGGGCAATAGCAAAATTTATCGAACGGAGTGTGTGCATTTGAAATATTACTTGGTTAAATTCTTCAAAATACCCACCTAGAAATCATAGCCATCAACTACTATACTGTTTCAGTATGAAAACTCACTAAAAACCGCAGATGTTATCAAAATCAGTGGGTTTTTCCTTGTGTCAACTTCACTGCTAGTTTTCATTTTGTATTTTGAATATTCTTTTTGATATATTCATAAGAGATCTAATGAAGTCTAAAGCATTTCTTTCGAAACAATATAAACACAAAGTATTCCTTTTGCAAGTTTAGGAGAAAGCAAGGTTGAATGGTTTTTTTGAGGCTGATAATGAGTTTTCCTATATTCCCTTTCCTATTTCAACAACTTCAATAATATTTTGTAATAGAGCAAAAAATTGCATTTTGACATTGAGAGTAACATTATTATTTTTGTGTATTTAAATAATCGAAATTTTATTCCCTAAATTGAAATAATGAATCTTATTTTTGCTATTTGAGTTGTCAAGTAGAAAATAAGTTTTTGAGGTAGAAATATGTTACAATTTTTCACATCAATCCATTGACGTGAGTGAGTGAGTTCCAAGTACACATTTTGCAGTTCTCTGAAATACAGCAAAAACATCTGCTGGTATTTCAACCTTTAAATTTGCAATCAAGTCTACTTTATGCTATTTCCTATTTTGTAATGAATTTTTGTAGTGTAAATTAAAATTCAGAAGACATTTTCTATAACATTGCAATACAAATGCATATATTTACGTACAGATCACATTTAAAAAAAATTAAATGAAATGTTCATAAGAACTATTGGAATTTCTCCTGAGTGTATTCTTGCAGTATGTGCTATGTGATCACAAAATATGTTCGAAAGTAGCATAAGACCATATTAATGTGCGCGAAATATTCGAATTAAACGAACACATGGCGAAATAAACTGATGTAAAAATAAAGTGATATTAAAAGTCAATGTTTGTATAATGAATTTATTCCATAAAAATTACCCATAAACTTCTTAGTTTTTTTTCTACGACCTTACCCAAACCTGTTGGGATCATTAAAAATACTTTTTGACGGTTTCGTTCAATTTATTGCCACATAACCTTGTCTGAACCGTCCCAACAATAGTGAAAAGAAATACTGCTATCATTGAACACCAACGATTTTTCAACGGATGTTCAATCTTTTTAGGCTAGACCAAAGTTAAATTCAAGCTGCCGCCAAAGCACGTTTTTAAACATAATGTTTGTCATGTGCTATGACTGTACGTATTTTTTTTACAATGGTCTTCGTAGTAAGTAAAAAGTGCATGCCATACGTTTTATCACTGAGTTTCAAATACATCATCTATCATAGCATTCCCAGGTTTTACCATTTCGACGCTCGTGGTCGTCAACGTTTCTCTCTGCTTTCATAGGTTTCGTGATTGTGTCCGTACGATATAAAAAAAATCAAAAGTTCTAGCCTACTCACTGTCCTTCTTCTATTTTTCTACTATTTTGCAAGAGGAAGCGCGTGCAAGTGTTTCGACATACCACTACTTAATGCGTAAACTCTTCTGGTCTTGAAAGCATCACTCATCAAGCCCAAGTTTGGTCGTATTTAATCCTCTTTTCACTATTACATATGCCAACTAGTATGCATGATATTCTTGGTGATAGAGTACAGTTTCATCAATAATATGTTGCAATGCTACAACGCGAGTGGAAATTGAAAACCACAAAGTGTAAAATGAAGATGAGCAAGTCTATATCCAATAGAGACTCGAGTATAAGTAAAGAAATGTGGAATAGAGAGATGTTGCAAGTGCTATTGTAAAAAATAGCGGGAGGTTTAACAAAAATTTGGCAAACTAAATATTAAACCTTTCTGAGGGTTTCTGTTAAGTGAGTTAATTTAAATTGTTATGCTATACGTCTAGCAGTCTCTGTCCACTTTACGCGTTTTTTTTTCAGATACTGAATCAGACACGGAATCTGTGTGTTAAAAAAGCCATAAGAAAAAAATCCATAAGCCATAAGTGGACAGAGATTGACGTCTAGTTCCAAATTGAAATGAGTGGTTTTATATGTAAGGTAAAATTCACATTACCCAAACTCCTAAAAGCCTTAATTACGTAATAAGTATAATTTGTGATTTAAAATATAAACTTTGCTGGAATTTGAAATTACCCATTATCATTTTTTTTTTTTGTTTTGTAGTTCGTGTCCCCTTTTCAACTAGTTCTAGATATTACTGTATAGAATTTGTTAAATTAGACATATTCCTGTGAACAAAAAAATTATAATTCCCTCAACAAAATTACTTTATAAAAACTCATTGTTTTTTTGTATGTTATAAACTTACGAACAATTCTCATCTCAACTAATAAGTCTTCTTCTTCGGAATATAATTTAGTTCAGTCAATCTTCCTTAGAAAATTCAATGTCTGAAAATAAATCTCCTTTGTTCACGTTATTCCAGAGTTTTTCTTCAAAATAAAAAATGGTAACATAAAAACTGAATCTTGGAAGAAATGAAAGATATAGTAGTTAGGAAACCCTTGAATTAAAATTGAAGCCAACTCTTGGAAATCGTCAATGAAGCCACTTTAATCATATTGACTTAATACGAAAAATGTTATTTTAGGCTTATATACATATGAGCCTTTCTGCAAATGAAATATTTTTCCAGGAAGCTACTTAACCATTCGATTCTTTAGATCTTTTACACAAGTACGCCCACACGTGTTCTGGTACAATAAAAAAATCACACTACTGGATTTTCCAAATATGAGAACCTTTCGGAAAAAAGATTATGGCTTTTCATATGCATGTCTGACTTAATAAATTAGTACTTGCTTAAGATGTCCTTACGAAACGACAGATTAGCCAAAAGTGTATTAAACCACATCGAACTTGTTTTACTTTTGGTAAAAAATATCATAAAATGCTTAACTTATTTATTGCCTTTTATCAAAATGAAAGATTTACTGTAAACCTGTAACGTGACTGCAGCGCAACAGCAATATAGATCGATCGGATTGTGTGCATTTGAAATAGTGAATTCTTCCAAACCACCTGCACAACACTTTCATCACCACTCTTATCATTTCAGTATAAAAAACTCGGGTTTGCTTCCAAATTCCATTCCAGTAGACTGTTGCTCGTCGACAGAGACGGAACTCTGGATGGTGGTTATTCTTGGCTGAGAGTGATTGGTCTACATACGACTAAGCTTCAAGATACGTCATTAAGTGACATTGTAATATTTTTTTTATGTAAGTTTACCACAATGTCTTCCGATAATCATAGTTTTTACGGTAACTACACAAGTGGTGATGACATAATTGGTGAAATCGAGAAGGAAAATGACGACTCTCTCCCAAATGAACTGACTGAAATGAGTGAAAGCTCGAAATACTGTGTGGTTGCATACTGTATTCTCTTTGTGATCGCCACCTGGGGAAATCTCACCGTCCTCTTTTCCGTCTACAAGCAGTATAAAGTGAACAAGTCTCGAATTTCACTGTTGATTCTTCATCTGTCCATTGCGGATTTGATTGTGTGCTCTACTCTCATTCCAACGGAGGTGTTTTGGAGAGTGACAATTCAGTGGCGAGGGGGTAATGTGCTGTGTAAAGGAATGCAGTTCCTGAGAGCTTTTGGCCTGCATCTTAGTTCCATGGTGCTGATTTGTGTGAGTCTTGATCGATTCTTTGCCATTTTATATCCATTGAAAATGCTGAAAGGACGAGGGTTTCAAAGGATCAAAATTATGCTGTGGATTGCGTGGACTGCATCAGCTGCATTTTCAGCTCCTCAGGTATTTGGTGCAAAAAAATAGTACGAATTTACGTTAATAAAATATTCAAATTTAGAAGAATGCGAAAAAAACGCTACAAACTTTACTTTGAACAAAAAAATACTACTTTGATCTCTTTACGAACTTCCTGAATTTTGGCGCGAAAGACTTCACTCTTTTAGCAGTTACCTTTTAAAAAATATTTAGCCAATAACTCACGCTATAACCTGACATTAGTCATTAATTTGGCAAATTTTTTTTGGGTCCTTTCTTCCAGGCAATCCTATTCAGTCTTGCGTCACATCCACAATTTCCATCTTTTCGACAATGTGTTACAAATGAGTTTCTCAAAAATACTAAAGACGTACAAATGTACAGCATATTTTCTGTCTCTGCAATGTACTTTGCTCCCCTGCTCGTCATTCTTTTCACGTATACTGCCATTTTAATCAAAATAATTCGGAAAGCACATCAAAATCATTCTATGCTGGACCCCTTATGTGGTGATGACACTCTGGTAAGAAAACCATTAAAATTTTATGGTGATAGATAATGTAAAATTTTAATCAACTTTAAGTAATTTTAATAAATGAAATATTTTAGCAAAAGATTCAATATTTCCATATATGGTCTGCTGTTGGAACATGTGAATCTACACAATATACCTACGAGCGTATTTCATTCATTAGGCTTTGCCAAAATTTCAAAAAGACCATATAGAAATTAATGCAACTAATTAATTTCTCTTAAATTTGTAGGCTCTGCTGAAATACTACACTAATTTAGAAATATTGCTTCAAATAATAAGTCTAAAACAAACATCAAAGCAAAACAAATGAAAAACGTCAGTGTATGCCACTTTTATGTTATGCTATTATGTTTAATATGTGTGTTGTTTGTTTTCTCTTAAAAGGTACATGTTTGACTGGGAAGGAGCTAAAGAAGTTGATCCTCGTATTCAAGATGGACTATTCGTGATGGCTGTAGCCAATTCCTGTGTGAATCCATTGATCTACGGAAGTTTCACCAAACGCTGTTGCGGACTGTCAAAAATATTTGGTCGACTGAGGCCAACTGGTGGTCAGTAGTTTAAAAATATGGTAGTTCATTAATAAGGTTCAGAAAAATTAATTAAAAAATTATAATTTAATTCAGTGAGCATACTGATAACAAGGATTTTAAACTGTATTATAAAATAAGTAAAATAAACATTTAATTTTTAATTAAAGAAATTAAGTAGATTTAAATATTTAAGTATATCAAAGCGTCTAGATAAAATACATATGCATTGGTACAAAAACAACAAAATATCTAGAATTAGTAAACGACTAGAATGTCAAATAAATTCTAAAATTAATGGAAATAAAATCTAAATTTTTATATCAACTGAACAAGTTCAACATGACTTTATTCCATAAAAATGAAGCATGTATTTTTTGTTTACTTCTATCCTCCAACTTTGAATCGGTTAGGATAATTAAATTAGTTTAATAGTTTCTTCCAATTTTATTGATGAACCGAACAAATGTGAAAAAGGATCACCACTGTTACTAAAACACAAATTTATTTCAACGGCTGTTCATTGAACGAAATCATACCTTCAGGTCAGAATAATGGGAAATTCAAGCTGTTGTTAAACTTAGTTGCAAATTTCAAGGCGAATGAACACATTGTTTTGCATGTGCTTTGGCACGTCCGTCAAATCGCTTAATGATTTTTGTAGTTAGTCGAAGTGCACATGTTCTTTCACCGAGTTTAACTTTCACGTTTCTTTCCTTGTGATTGCGGAAAAAAAAGAGAAAGTGTGGAAGTTTAACATGTAATCCTTTGAAATGTTAATCATATTTTCATCTGAATCGCTGCAGCATATGGAAAGGGGAAAAATAGCAGCTTTGCTTAGCCATAAATATTGAGAAGATTTACGCGATTCATCCTTCATCTTTTTCGTCTGACTTCATTTGTTGGTCCATCAATATTCTTGGGTTTAC
>JAQFZH010003536.1:0-13666 GCA_034695485.1 Entomobrya nivalis | reverse complement strand
AACTTACATCTAGACTTTCACGGTTTATAACTAACAGCTCCATAGTTTGGTTGAGAAGACGACACGAGTATCCGATATTAATTGCAGTCTCTTGTTTATCTCCAGTTAGCACCCAGACACTAATACCAGCTTTCAGAAAGGAGGCAATTGTCTCCGGAACCTCAAAATTATAGGATTTAGGAAAAAAGACGTACCATGCATGCATAAATTATTTAGTTCAACAAAAATCAAAAAAATCCATAAACCTTAACATATAAAAACCTTACCTTATCCTGTAACTTATCTTCTATTGCAGTAGCTCCTAATAACCGCAAGTCCATCTCTATTAGATTGGATGCCTCCTCCAGTTTCAGCTCTCGGTTTTGAATGGCTGTTGATGCCTTGTGATATGTCTGACGCCACTCCTACACAAAAAAAATAAACAAAGGAATTACCATTACCATCAAATCATCATCAATCATGTGTCCACTGACCTAAATATATTAAATTGCTAGACGAATGGCCATTATTAATATAATTGGTATATTTTTGTATAATAAGCTTTGTTATATGTACCTCATAAGCTTGTGGTGATATGTCCGTAACTGCACAGCAAAGAGTGCGAAGCCCCTTTGTGGCAAACTCCTCTAGATGATCTTGTGTTAGTTTTCTGATTGCTTCCGCCTCTTCGGTCGCATTCCCTACGAGCCTTTCATAAATAACCGAGTCCGCCCCTTTGCAGTACAACCGAATCTTGCCATCCGGCGCGCGCACAATCACCGACATCCGCTTCCTCGTCGAGGTGAACTCGAGAACGTTGAGAATTTCATATCTCTCCATTGTACCCAGGGCTTTGATGTCCACATAACTTGGCGTCCTTGTTTCGAACACATAACCTAAGTTTCTGGCACCGTAGACGAGAGCTCGCTCGTCGGGTGAAGCTGCATGATATATCACATCCGGACCATTGGTGTAATCAGGAATCACAGTATGACAAACTGAAAGGAGGATGAGGAAATCTCGAATGTCATGACTAGTTGGGTCCTCTCCCACCAGGTTTTCAATCAGCTCGTTCCTCCCTTCGAAGAGGAGCTCTGGGGGATACACCTTCCCTCCCACTGTGCATCCTTTGAACTCCATCACATTTCTCGTGAGGGTGCCCGTCTTGTCGGAAAAGATGTAGCGCACTTGACCCAGCTCCTCGTTCAGATTTGATGTTCTTGCCATGGCGGGCGTATCACTTTCCTCGTGATACATGTCGCTGTCCCAGTTGATGAACAAGGCTTGGATAAAACGGACCACTTCGAGGGTTACCGTAAGCGAAATCGGAATTAGATTGTTGTACAATATCACAAAGGTAAGAATGTTATACAGAAAATGAAGAGTCTTCGTCCCAAACCCTATAAACAAAAAAAGAAAAATTAAAAGTTCATCAATTTGTTGAACATTTAAAATTAGTCGAAATGTTTAGACGAGATAAATGGATGGACTGACATACCGGCTGAGGCGTTATCTCGTACGGAGGGAACATAGCTTAGGGTTCCGTTGCTCCCTGTCAAAGTAACAGAAAAGACGGAGGAGAAGAAGGCGACGATTATGAGAAGAATGAACAGCATGATGATTTGGATGTTTGTGAGCTTGTCCACAGTGGATCTCTTTAGCGGGGCGGCGGTCGAGTTTTTCATCAGTTTGGTTTCATGTCCTGTGTACACTACTTGGCCGAATATCCAGGTGGTATTTTGTAGCTTAGCACCACGAAGAACTATCTGATCAGGTCCTATTGACAGGTCCCTACACAAATAAATAAAAAACATAATAATTTTTAATACAATTTTACTTGACAAAAACTAAACAAGCATTTTATTTGACTAAATACTTTTATTTTCACTTACACTCCATCATTCAGCCTCAACTTTCCAGCAAACTCGTACAAGTGCCGATTTGGAAGTTCGCATTCAAGATAACCGGTTAAACTACTTAAATCCTTTGTTTCAAGCAGCCCTGCAGTCTCTGGAAGTCCTTGTCTAACTTTCAGGTTTGTTTCTCCGTCCAGATTGGATGTTTCAATGTAGCAGAGTCCTTGAGGCTCGCTGGACGAGAATAGCAACAAATCGGCGGGAAAGAAGGTCTCATTCTTTACTTTTATAAAATCTCCAACAGCCACATTACGCCATTTGACCCACTGCCAGTAGCCACTCTTTAGCACTTCTACTTCACGATTGTTAATCTCAGAATCGGCTCGATGACGTTTCTACATTCAAACAAAAAATAGACAAATTAAATTTAAATTTACTCCATTTATTCATTCAATTATACATTTTCATTTATATTAACTTATCTCAATGGTTTAACTTACAATATCTTCGACGATTTCTTTAACAGCAGACACGGTTAATATAAATATAAGAGGCACCAAAGTGGTGTACCTTCCAGTGGGGGACACATCAGGAATTTGCTATAAAAATCAAACAGAAAAAAAATAATAAAAAATCTTCAAAGAAAACTCCAAATAAGGATAACTGATTGGATATGAGCACTTACTTGCAGGAGAGCGATTGTTAAAAAGAATATATTTGAATATCGACGGAATTGTTCGAATAGAAATGAAGGCAAGAAAGACCAGAACGAATATTTGGCAGTTGAGATCCGGTTCCCAAAGAATTTCTCTCGCTGTGGAGCATTGATGTTGATAATGCGAGTTCGGGAGTCACTACTTCCCGGTGGAATATTACTACTAGGTGCGGGTGCCAAGCCACCAGTGGAAGTTCCAGGTAGCGAGACACCCGAAGGTTCTGCAGCAACACTTAAATCGTCTTCAGCTGCAAAAATAAACACAAAAAATAAACAATTATTTATTTTTCATTTTTTCAAAAAATTTGCAGAACTCCTCTTTAAATAGATTATCAAATGGTCATATAAATTTATTTTATGAGTCAGGTAATCTGGAAATATGTATCTATTTTTTGTATACCACGGGAACGACCAATCAAGCTTGAAAAGTAATCCGAACCCCTTCTCTGGAATCGATCGATAAGATTTCGAAACTCCATCGCTATCCAAGCAAGCTTTAATCTGAATACGACCAACGCCACGCGAACACCACAACAATCAAATAAACAAGTTTTGTTTATCGTAACTTTCCCCACTTTTTTTTCAAAAATGTACAAACTAATTATGTATTTTTTTATCTATCAAGAGAAGGGTGAATATGTGTAGTGTAAATTAGTGACACGTGACGTGACAATATAAAACTTTCTTTAAAAAAAATTGCAAGTCAAGTGGTAGTGCTAAAGTTTGTTAGATTTCTCCAAAACTAAGCAAGTCAATAGATTTCCCATATGTTTTTTTTTCTTCTACTTTCTTCCTAACTTTCACCCAAAACCAAGGTGCTTTCTCTACTTTCTACTTATTTTTTTCAGACAAAAAACATTCAAAAGTGCTAAAAAGTTTCACAATTTTTTTTTGTTCACACTGCTTATCAACCACCACACCACACTATCACCTTGAATAAACCTTCCATGAAAAGAAATTAGTAGTTCCAGAATCCCTGGAGTCCATGGAAAAGGTATCCGGATGCATTTTTTTTCAAACGAGACACACACACTTGTCTACCCAATTTAAAGTCTCTTCTTTTTTTTATCCCCAAACTATCTCCAAAATCTAATCCATTTAATTATCCAAAATAATTTTCCCTAACCAAAAAAAATATCTAAATTTATTTTTTCTTCTCCATTTTTTTCAATCTTGATCAAAAGGCAATATGCTTTTCAGACAAGAGAAAAAAAACTAAATGGATTATAGTTGATCCTCCTATTTTTTTATATCCTTCCCTATTATCTCCCTACTTGTTTCCGTTTTATTTCGATCAATGCATCACAAAAACGCACAGACACACACACTCTTTCTAATTCCATTATTCAACCAACCACCGCCACTCCAGGAAAAAAACAACATACATAACACTTTCATAACAAAAAAAATACTTTCTTATTTATTTCTTCTTATTTTCCTTCACCATCATCATCTCCTCCTCTTCTTCTTCCTCTCTTGTTTCTCTTTTTTTCTTTCCTAACCATATGTGCAGAAAAAAAATTATATAAACTATTGCATTGACTTGGAACACAAGTAAAGTAAAAGCTACTTACTACTATACTCTCCCTTTTTTAGTCCCTTCTCCTCTTCTTGTCTTTTTACTACTTAGTTTACTTGCTATCCTCCTCCTCTATATTTTTTCCTTTCATAATAACACGCAATAAAACAACTCTGTGAGTATGCCTGCTTGCTATACTTCTTTAGTGATACCAATGACGAAACAACTTCTTCATAATAATCTGTATTACAATTTACATGTATAACATGTGCGAGAGAAAAAAAGAGTTGGCTGACTTGATTGGAGAAACTTTCGGATGCCAAACTTCTCACATTCACACAACCAAACAACCAAAGTCTCCTCCCGTCCATAAGTATAGCATCGCAAGCATCGCCTCCATGTAAAAAATCTACACACATACCCTCCATTCCTCCTCCTCTTATCAAAATCTTTAATTTTTAAATACACCTTATCATATCATGGTTAAACCACCCATTAATCATTATTTCATCCAAGTTAATTAAATCATAAAACCAAACACTCCTATCCAAAATGCACTAATCAAATTTTTTTCCAACTTTGACAAGCAAGATATCCCAAACTCCATATATTTTACTTGGTATTACCTATACACACACTTGCTTATTACCACATTTTACTACACGGTAATACTTAGACACTAGACACTGTACATAGTATACAGGCAAACCAACCACAGAGAAAAACATATAGGACACCTACAATGCTACGTACACAACCAAACAACACAAAAGTTTTTCCCCTTTAAACTCATACTACTCTCTCTCTTATGACTATAAAGAGAAAAGTCAATATTATCGATCTCACTATAACTATTTATATATGAACATACTTTTTTCCCCATCTAAAGACATACTTCTTCTTTGCTATGCTATTTGCCCATGTACTCATTTTCCCCCACTCACACACACACAACATTACATGACCAACTTACATATTCACTCCGCCGATGCGATTCCTTGCTCGCTCCGAGAAAATAAAAATGGGAATACTGCCAACCAAGCAACACAACACACATTTTTTTTCTTTCCAAAGTATAAAAAAGCTGCTTTTCCATCTACACTCATTTCACTTCTCTTTCGACAGTGAACCAGTTAGCTATTCCATACAACTTTCCCCAACCAACTCAACTTGACTCCTTTACCGCCGCCCATCATCATCATCATTTTTTCCAGAGATACACACAACACACACTGCTGCTATCTAACTTTTATTCCAAATTTTTTCCCCAAAAAAAGAAGAAAAGAACAAAGACAATAAATAAAAAAATGGGAAGGTAGGTCTTTTTTATCTGGTACGACAACAACAATATGATAATTATTATGCCAACATTCTTTTTCTCTTTTTAACAAACCAACTTGATGAACACATGAGAAAAAAAAACTATATATTTTTTTACCCCTACCTTCTTCGCCTTTCACAGGAAACAAAGCTATCTTGTAACGGAGCAATGGAGCACAAAAGAAAAAAAGTAATGGAGCTTCAAGAGAATAAGAAAGACTAAAGACTATTCTGGTAATGATGATGATAACAAGTGTGTTGATAAAAAAAACTAGTTGTTTTCTCTTTCTTTCTTTCTTTCTTTCGTAAAAAGTACCCTGATGATGATGCATGGTGGCGGTAGTGATAATGATGATGAGGCACAAGAACTAAAACTTGGCTAACTACTTATTTTTTTTTACCTCGTCTTCTCTTTTTTTTGTAATACGGGTCTACTTTCTACTCAAATCTTTTCAAAAAAAATCCATGTATGATTATGTGAGAGTTTTTTTTTTCGGGGTGAAATGAGAAATCCATTAACTTTCCAATTTGCATTAAAATGTTTCAAGAAAAACTTTTTTCAAAGAAAAATAAAAATACATGGCAAACTTTAAAAACTTTTTTTTATAAAAAAAAATTCCACTTCACTCTACATTCATGTAAGAATGTGCATTGGTTCACATTCCCATGCATCATGATGAATGACAAGGCGTTAAATGCAGCATACTGACTTGACATGACATCAGCATGACATGACAGACTGTTTTTTTCTTGTCATGTCATGTCATAATATTAAATGTATGCAGTTGTCTTGCTTACTTATATAAATATTTATTTTTTTACACTCTGATAACCAACCCATTAGAAGAACATCTCATCATTATCATCATCCTATTTTTTATATAAATTATTGAGCATCTCATCTCGTCAACATTTTCATCTCAGCTCTCAGCTCTCAACCCTCCCCACTTTGTAATCCGTTTACGAGTGTCATCATTCGTCTTGTTGACATTTCCTTTTTTTCCCACTCGCTCTCACTCTCACTCTCGTACCATTTTAGCAGAATACCACCAAAGAAGATAGGATTAGAAAATGAAGAGATGCTGCTAACGTGATAAAATATAATGTGATGACGAGATGATGATGATGACACGTTAAAAGCAATCCATTTTCCTACGCATTAAACACATTTGCAAAATCTTACTTATCCTTGCGCATCTACACACACCTTAAAAAAAAGATGCTATTTACATTTCCACTCTTTAAAAAAATTCTCCTCTTTTTTAAACCAGACTACCAGACTCAAACCAGACATTTTTTATTCTAGCTATTATATAATTTTCCAACTATCATCATCAATAATTACTCATCTATGTATATACACGACACCTTTTCAATTAGTTATCTCTCTCAAAATACTAAGCTTGTTTTTGTGTATTGTCATCATCATCGTCATCACGTGTCACATGCCAATCATTTTTCTAATTCATTCATAAACTATCAACTCAACTCAAAAATGATTAATCATTTTTTTCTTCTTAGAATACCAGACGATGACGACGATACTGTCAACTAAAAATAATAAATAATCACCCAACCCATCATATTTATCACGTGACAAATTAGCTGCTAATCTGAGAGAATCACTTAACTAACCAAACCACCATCACCACCACCACTCCACTCCACACGTCGTCGTCATATAATGGCTAATGGCTTGTCTTTCTGAGTAGTACCAAGAAAATAGTCACATCATCATGTCATGTCAACTCAAACTCACACGTCAACTCCAATTTTCTCCCAAAAAAAGAAAAGAGAGCCGGTGAAATGGACAATGGATCTTTTCTTCCCCATTTTAAGACAACAGAATACTTCCTTCAATATATACCTACCTATCTCGAGAAAAACGCCATCATAAAAACTTTGAATGAACTTTCCCTTTTTTATTATTCATTTGTCCTTTCTTCCTTCATTTTTTTCATATTGCCCTTTTCATTCATTTCTCATACAAGAGACCCCATAAATATTTTCATACTATTACACAAAATGCTCTATCATTCATCCATCTTCTCTGATTCACTTCACCTGCCTTGTAATCCTGCCTCTCCTACTTCCTTTTCTCTTTACCTTGCATATTCACCATGTGACCTTTTCTAAAGGGCAATACCTACATACCTCTCCACACAAGCCCATGGATATTTATTCCCAAAAAAAACTCCATTCTCAACATAATCATCATCCTCATCTTTTCTCTTTCACTTTTTATTTCTCATTCTTCTCAAAAGGCCCATTATAATATATCATCAAGACTCACTATTCTTCTTCTGCTTGTTCTACCCAGTTAAAAGTTAAGTGAACATGATAAAATATTCCCTTTATAATAATCATACTATCTTCTTCTGCGTCCTCCTCCTACTCCTTTTATTTTTTCTTTCTTAAAAAAATATGACTTGGCTGTCTTCTCTCCTTCTCTACATGATCATTACAACCCAGTTTTATTTCACCTACCTATCTAGTCAAAATGTCAAATGCCATCGGCATCCGCAAAATAAAATTCCTACACTATCCATCCATCCACCTCCTAACTTTTTTTTTCTCCCCATCTACACCAAACCAAACTTCCAACTTTGTCAAGAGTCAAGTCGTCAACATTTCTAACTTTAAAAATATAAAAAGGTATACATTATTTTTATTAAATACCATCACTGCACTCTCTACAACTTCCGCTTTCACATTTTTTTCCACAAAATTTATTCACAAGCTATTTTTTATGTACTACAGCCAACCTATCCAACTGATTGTGAAATGGGAGCAAGAAAACCTTTTAAAAATATTATCCCCTGACGACATGTCACAGAAAATGTCACATAAATACCATCCCTGTAATCACTGAGTTGACTTGACTTGACATGACATGTTATGTTAACGTACTTAATTTTCTGTCTAAAAAAATCCTACCCAAACACACCTTGTCAAAAAAAGTGGTACTTAATTCAATAAAAAATGTATACGATACCTACGCATCAAACTCTCTAGATTAACTTTTCATCTGCCAAAATGTCACAACATCGCCAAAAACTCCACCTCTCCTTTCAAAAAATCTCGCTTTCCAGGAAAAATAAATAAAACCTCTACTGATCCCAATGGAAAGACTGGACATTTCTCTGTGACACCTTTTTAACCTGACACCTGACATCATTTATTTTATGACCATTTTTAAATGCTCTAAATGCTAAAGTAAATATATTTTATAAAAAATTTACCAAAAAGACTTACTCTCAAAGCTGGCCAGTCTGACACGGGGAACTCCATCTGTGACATCGCTTCCTCCACTCGGGTTCGGCGTGCTCCCTGGCATGTTATTTAACTGGATAATATCATTATGGCTCTTCTTAGTACTCCCACCGTTCTTATGACTCATCTGACTTGTTTTATAATTATTTAAATCTATCTGACACACGAACGATGATCCCAAAATATACTAACAATTAGGATTTGAATATAAAAACAGCTGTGTTTTCAAATGCTGTCTCTCTATCTCTCTAACTTTTAGATATTCAAAACTTATCTGACTAAATAATTAACAAACTATTCTACAATTTTTTTGAAAAACTATATAGTAATATAATTAACCTATTGCCTAATTTTTTTCGGTGTTTTTTTTATAAAATAAGCTTCAAAACTACTTTGTCTACTACGTCGAGTGTAGCAGAAGAAGATTACATGATTCACTTTGTTTCCTACTTATCAAGGTGATGATGATCCTCCGAAAATTGTTTAGCTCTTCTTGTTGAACCTGTAAACAAATAAAAGAAGAAAAATAAACATAAATAAATTAGTACTTTTTTTCTCTCGAAAAGTATAAAAAATAAAATAAACAATCTTATCAAACTAGTTTAAAATGTGTGCATGCCAACGCCAAATCCATTTCACCAGCCAACAGCTGACCCTCAAAATATTTAACCTGTCTTGTCATAAAACACTATATTTACATTTGTATGTTATCTTAAACCCAAACAGATGATGACAGACATGACCAGGATAAGTAAACTAAACATGCCAATAATTTTCCAACGTCAAAATTACTATAAATACTTGCCTCTTTCCCAAAAAACTAAACTTAACTAAAATCTACCAAACTTTTTATGAATTTCACTCTCCAAAAACTTAAATATCTTTTTTTAAAGTAAAAATGTTAATTTTCCAATCCAAATATGTGATGTGAAATGTAAATAAAGAGCTATTTATCCTCCTCCTATTCACCACCACACCTGTTCTGTCGTCACCTCACCTGACATAATTATAATGACTACTCTTTGTATTCATTCTTGACGACAAAAATATTCTAACCTGATTTTCCTCCTACCTCTTATGAATTATTTATAACTGCAGTAATAATTGACATGTGTAATTTTACATTTTACCTTTTGCCAATTTTTAATTACAAGCTGTAGCCCACCACACAGCAAGGAAAATAATTTTCAATAACAATAAACTACCAAACCAGCCAAGCCAGCCAGTCAGTCTATAGTTTTGAAAAAAAAATTTTTTTTCAAAATTCAAATCAACGCGCGCTTTTGCTAACGCAAGCTAACTACGAATTCGCTCTATGCCTGATCATGATGACGTCAAGTGATGCATCCCAAATCAGATGTTTTACTATTTAAAAATCAATTAACTTTTTTACAATGACACACTTAATTTGCATGCAAATTAAAGAGTAAATAAGCTTGTAATTGTCCTCCTTTTATTTTCATGGAACATTGAAACTTAATTAATTTTTTTAACTGCACTTCTTCTCCATCTCCAATTCCAATATACTAACTATCCTAGCCTTCTTACAACCAATCGTTAGCCAACATAGGGAAAATAAATTCATAATTTAACCCAACCCAGTCACCAGTAAACAAAACCAAAAAAAGGAACCCATTTCCATGCAATTTCCCTAATGAAACAATATTTACAGTAGTTCCATCCACATAATTAATTATTACTTATCTTCCATTCATTAACTTATTTCCTTTTCCTTTATTGCATTGTGGTTATTTGGTCAACAAAACGACTAGACCAGACCAGAGACCACAAAAATGCATTTTATTTTGCAATATGGACACGCAGAGGGCCGCGGCCCCACAAAAAATAAAACCCACGCAAAAACAGGACATTAATTCCGATTGTCTTACAATTTCCCTTTTATATTTCCAACCAGGAAAACTTTCATAAAAACAAAAAAAATATGCATAATAATCATACTAACCGAAAGACAAGGAGAGAAGGCCTGGTTTGGACTGGTCTTTTCTTTTGTCTTTTTATTATCACCATTAAATGTACAACCTACTAAAGTACTTTATGACTCATCATTCCATCATCATAAGAGGACATATGACATAATATTTCCTTCCCAAGTCAATGAACACTAAAAAATAATAAAATGTCAATTTAATGAGCCATCTTGTTTCATTGCTTGGGTAAAATGATGGTCCTCCTCCTCCATCCAATCCAATCCACCTCCCTCTTTTTTTATTATTACAGCGGTGGAGGAATGGAGGACACATGACATGTTGGAATCCCAAATATGCCAGAGGACTACACTTCTTCGTAGTAAAATAACCAGAGTAATATTTTTTTAATATGAGATCAGTTTTCCGCAGTAAAAGTCAATAATGCTCAAGTAATGTATCTTCAGAAAAAAGGATGCTGTTTGGCTGTACAACAATTATAAAAGGAAACATTACCATTAAAAAAACCACAGCAGTTTTGACAGTAAAATCATAATCAAATTTCCTCAAAACCCATAAATTTCTTTACAGTTGATATCATTTAATTTCCTTCTGTAAATTTTTGATTACCAAGTAAAAGGAAAATGTGATAAAAAGTGAGGTTGTAATTTTCATATTGCATCATAATATTCACATCCATACAAATGGCATAATCATCATCATCGTCACCATCACCAAAAGAGTTAATAAGCCAAGCCAAGCCAACAAAACTCAAAAAGTGTACAAATTTTCTAGCACAATAAATACCTATACACTTACATTCTGACATGATACTCACGTACATATCATGATCACAAAAGTCATAACTCAAAAAAGTAAAAACTCCTCCAGCGAGACAAATTTATTATTTTGCAAACTCTCTCTCTCCAAATTTTCTAACAAAGTTTATATACAACTTTTTTACTATTTTCATAAAACGTGAAACTCAACTGATAAAACAAAGAAAGTCGTTTCCAGTTTTTTTTAGGGACGCCAGTGACGCCACCACCACCACGCCAAAAGGAAAACTTTCTTGCAACTATGCATACATTTCTAACCCTTTCATTCATACCGAAAAAAAATTGTTTCAACTTTTCACACTACTATATAGTCTATGCAATTCACAATTCTACTACAAAAATACCTATACACCCAAAAAAACTACTGAAAATTCCCATGCATGCATTATTAACCAGAACAACATGGTAGACTGGTTGTCTATCCGAAAGGAAATGAGAGCACACTTGAACCTAAAGCTAAAGTGTAGAAACGTGCATCATCACTTAATTATGTCATCATCATCATCATCACCGTCCTTTTCTTAAAAAAAAGAAACATTAATTTTTAAAAAAGCAATCAAACAACTTTGTAAACTGTAAACCTGACTATTTAAACATTTTATCATACTGCCCCAAGTTATAATCCAACAAAAGTTTTTTTTAGCCCGAGGCATTTTTTTTGCAAATGACAAAAAGACAAATGGGAAAGGTAATTTTTGAGGTTAACTGAAAAACGCTTTTGGTTAAAATATTTTAAAGTTAACTCATAAAAATATATTTTTGATGGACGCACTCCTTTTTTGCCCACGCATTTTGGCTTATTAGTTGGAATTTGATATTATAACTACAATATTTACTAGTATAACCCATTTAAGCACACGAACATAACCAAAAAACCGACATTCAATCCATCCATTAAACAAGACCTAATTCTCATCGAAAAGCAAGAATGAAAGGAGAGAAACGTAATACCAAGCTAACTGCCAATAACTCCAAGAAGAAAAAAATGGCAAATTTAAGTACACATCTAAAAACCCAACTTATTGTAGTTCGACATTCGATCATCACCACTACAACCACCGCAGAGAAAAAAGCTGTAATGTGAGTAAAAAAAAATGAGAGGAGCAAAAAGGAAAAACGAAACCAGCGGCGGTGGTATAACGGTAAAGTACACAATAACTTTGCTTTCCAAAACCTACATCATCAAAAAATAGGTAAAAATAGAACTACTTATGTTCCCATTAAAAAAACGACAGGATAAATTTTTTTTACAAGTTATTTGTTCACTGAATCAGTGGCGCACCCAGAAAGACGTTTATGAGGAGGATGGGTGGTCGGTGGGTGGGGCCAGGGACACTCGTAACCTTTTGTACTTTTGAAGGAAGCCATATTTTTTTGCAGAAAATTTAAAGACGAGTTTTAAATTTTTTACATAACTTTTTTTTATAAAAATTGTGTTCATAATTTTTTTTTTTCAGCTTGAGCTCCAAGTAGGGACACGGCACGTGAGCAAGTGCCTCTGAGAACGCCTATTCGATGCATTGAGGATGATGAGTACCTTGTTTTTTTTTCGGAAAATCGGCTTAAAAAACCTCTATCATTATTATGTTATATGCTTGTGTAATATCAAAGGGCACACCTAATTTATATATCTGATATATAATTTGTGAATATGCAAATGAGCAAAAAAGCATTCCATGTAATCGTAATAACATTGAAGTATTCCTTAGTCATTTTTTAGCTGAACAACATTGGTTTAAGTTCAAACGGTTCATTTTGTACGGTAATATACTTAAATATTCATTGATTTTGTAAAGAATACAAATAAAACGTAATTTCTACAAAGGGATTCAACTAGTAGATTTTTTTAGGTGAAATGCCAAAATTAATTAATTTTTTATGCTTTTTGGCAATACTCCCTTCCAAAAAAAAATTATTGATGGGGACCTGCTGCTAGTCTCTGGGCCGGGGGCCACTTAGCTTATTCTCCGAAGATGTAATTTCAAACCCTTTCAAGTGCTACAAGACAAGCAGCAATCGTAACATGACTCAACTGAATGCCATTTAGCAAAAATGTTTTTTCTTTCCCAATCTTAATAGACGCAAATACGTAGACTGGTTCACCATTCCTAATTGCCAATTGCAAATCACCGGAAACTCTCTGCTTCTCTTCAAAAGTATCAATTACAAAGAAGAAATAAAATATCCACGTGTTACCAACGTTTCCAAGATAATGGCCAATGGCTCATAAATAAGGCATG